>DWON01007162.1:0-13189 GCA_018251015.1 Phocides pigmalion okeechobee
TCATACAAATATATTTATAAAAACGAAATAAACTGCTTATATATTCGATACTTTTCATTGTGTAGGAATATTTCATCATTGCGTGTACAGCATCGGTGGTTCAGTGGTAGAATGCTCGCCTGCCACGCGGGCGGCCCGGGTTCGATTCCCGGCCGATGCATATAACACAATAGTATATTCCCTTTTGTGCTTTTGCACACACATATATATATGTTTATTTCGTTTATTCATACAAATATATTTATAAAAACGAAATAAACTGCTTATATATTCGATACTTTTCATTGTGTAGGAATATTTCATCGGTTACAGCATCGGTGGTTCATTGTGTAGGAATATTTCATCGGTTACAGCATCGGTGGTTCAGTGGTAGAATGCTCGCCTGCCACGCGGGCGGCCCGCGTTTCGATTCCCGGCCGATGGAAGCAACATCAGTAAATGCCTTTTTTGTGTTTTTTGATTCGTCCTGAAATGTTTTAAACTTTTCAAATTAATTAAAATATTACTATATTTCTCTTAATTTTCTTCCCATTTAAGCAAGAAAATTAGTTTACTCAATTTTTACCCTTACCTTTACCATATTTTAAATGTATTATTATTTACATCCGTATATATTTATAGACACATTACTCAATGCTAATTTAAGTTTCAATACGATATTTTGTCCTAATTTTCTTGTCTAAATGTTAACTTAATCCTTACCATTACCTTTACCTTTAAGATTATGTTCTCTTAAATTGTTAAGGAGACTAAACAGAAAGTATCCTTTCAAATAAAAAAAGGATTTTCCCAATCGGTTAACAAATGACGGAGCTATGCCAGAACATAAAAAAAATACAATTTAATTGATAATAACCTCATTTTTAAATACGATGTAAGAGTGGCAAACGAGCATGCGATCCACCTGATGTTAAGTAATCGCAGCCCATATACATCCACGTACAACCACAAACACGACCGAAATCCTATCTGAGCTCGAACGTAGATACGGTGCTACTCCTGAGGACTATGATGGTCGCCTCGCTTCAAAGTGTAGCCGGCAATCACACCTCTTCAAGCGAAACACAATTAATGCTTTACGGCGGCTTGTGAGGGCGGTCGTGGTACCTCCCCGGTCGAACAATAGTTCACGTTTTAAACAAATATATATGTCGAAGTCAGGAGCTCGTTAAGTATGGGTATCTTCATCTTCAGACATTATTTGTAGGCAAAATGTGGGTATACGGGCAAGTAACAAGGAAATGAAAGTAACTCAACCGACTTATTATTTATAAATCATTATTTTAAAGAACTATTATAACCACGAGACGTAAGACAGTTGCTAGACGTGTTGTTCGCACAGCGGCTTGCCGTTCAGTAAGCGACTCCGCCGAGCACAGCACGACCTAGACTGTCGAAACGCCATCGTGCTAACGTTTGCGGCTCGTTTTTCAATGCAACTTCCGATACCATTGACCGACATATATGAATAGATGCAGTCATATACACATTGCTTAATTATAGTGTAAAATTGTAAAAAAAGTCCTTGTAACTTATATAAATAACTATTCTTATTACTTTTACATAAAAGTGTAGCCAAAAACATTGATGGGACATTCTTTACCACAAATGAAAAATATTTTTCACCCAGAACCCGATGTCCGTTCCCGACAATATTTGAATTTCAAATTAATTTGGGGTGAAGCTTCGGCTTACTACACCGGACGAGGGTTAGTGTTCAGTTTCAACTGGAAATTGGGCTTTAATTACAAGCGACAATCTGTCAACAATACTTTGAATAGATTTTATCTGAATTTACTATTTATTCCACTTAATTTTATATCGACATATGCAAAAAGATGAATTAAAAAGGTGAATTTTTAACATCAATTTCGGATACTATAAAAATCTGGAATACATATGCGTTTAATTTAATTTAATTCGAGTTTATATTCACTTATTCTTTTTCTGTCACACATGCATCCAGTCATTACCTAGTTGCAAAAACAAACAATTCCAAACATCTACATGTATTTCGAACGCGACTGAATGACTATATTGAATATTTAATTTACTATTTAATTTGTTGCACACTACAAAAAATCTAACTTATTATGCACCAGTACCTTCCTCAGGAATCACTCTATCTGTTGAAAACTGAGAAAACCCGTCTAGTACTTTTTGAGTTTATCATGAACAGACAGACAGACGCGACGGGAAATTTTGTTTTGTAACATTTACCAATACTCTCAATTGCTGATGTGGTACACTCTCATTATTATATGAATACTTCGGTATTATTTTAACTAATAATGACAATTATGCCTGTCAAATTGTGGGCCTTGTTATCACCGATTTATGTATATGTCATAATTAGATAAGTTTACCCTAATTCCCATAGACATTTTTACTCTATGATCAATCATGCGTTAGTAATAAAAAGTTTATATCTATCCTATCAAACAATGAACCATAAGACGCGTTTTAATTTAGTTTGAAGTCCACAAAAGTTATGTGCATGTGAATATATTTATATACCATTTGGTAGAAAAGCAGTTCCACCGGGAATGTATCTCCGCAACTCTCATAATCTGTTTTAAAGCAGTTCTTGTATATCGGTTGGAGAGGTGCGGAATTTATATCTATTCAATCAATTAGTGAATCCCATGACGTGTTATATTTAATTTAGTGTTCCACAACTGTTACTTAATTGAATATAAATGATAGAAAAACAGTTCCACCAGGGAGATACCACCGTAATTCTCATAATCCGTCATAAAGCAGTTCTTGTGTTTCGGTTGGAGAGATGCGGTTGCTGACAATACATACAAGCGAGGCGACCATCTTTGTCCTCAGGAGTAGCAATGCATCCATACACGACATTAAACTGGGGACATCCTACACCTACTCTTACTCATACCCTATGGTACTAATGGCTCTCGCTGGGAGGAGACGGGTAGGGATTACTCGGGTGTCAAGTGTTCCCTCTTAACCGGGGTTTCTTCTCAAGAGGGCTTAATAACCCCCGGATGGGTCGCTCGGCGACATTAATTATTTCACGTAACCTTGTATTAATTAAAATATAATAATGTAACGGGAAAGCATCGATGGCCGGCGCGGCTCATATGCCGATTCCACTGTTCACCGGCGCAGACTTTTCTGATCGTACAACCGTCCAGCTAGCAGTCGTCCTCTCGTTGTTTGGGGGACGCTAAACCCAACAGCTCCCGTTAGAACTGCCCCCAGATGATTGTATAGGGGTGTGTGTGAGCTTTATAATATTTTAATAAATAATTTACAAATAAATTGTACAATTTCATAATATTTGGAATGTTAGTCAACTAAAGTTGCGGTCAGGCTGGAAACAACGAAAAATAAAAGAGGATAAAAAATGTATTCTACGTTTGTCAGGTTAAATATAGATTTGTAAAAGTTTCGGCTTAAAATTGTAATATTAGTAAATATAGAAATGACCACATATGCATTTCATTATTCATTTAAAAAGTATATAAAAGGCGAGAGTTGGAAAAACAATTGCAGTGAATATAACAAAATATGAAAATAAAATATAAGATTAAGCTGATCTTCTAGTGGAATGTGAGAACGAAAATGAAGATGAAGTTGGTGTTTGACGTATCACAAACTCATTTAGTGTGGTTTAGTGTGTTGTAGATACCAACAGATATGTGTACCATTTAACATCAGGTGGCCTACACGCTCATTTGCTATTCTTCTCACAAAAAATATATATGGAAAATACCGACCTACTGATACCCCTTCAATAATAAACACTCGTGAAATTTGATACAATAATGGATGTTTGTTTACCATCTCTCCGTCTATAGTAAAAAACAAAGTGACTTCGAAATCTTGGAAAAGCTACGCCCGTGAAAACACCTTTAGGTGAAAGGCCGAAAACAAAGTACGTGAAATTGATGATACTAAATAAACAACAAGGCTCTGCGTTGTTCATCTGTCAGCGAATAAACTATTGGCGATATTGTTATTTCTGTCACTAATTAGTGTTTTGTAAGATAATATTTAAAAGATGGGAAGGGGTTCGAGCTCAGATAGGATTTCGGTCGTATTTGTTGTATGTAGATGTCTATGGGCTGTGACTGCCTAACATCAGGTGGTTTGCATGCTCGTTTGTTACTTCTCACATAAAAAAGATAGAATTTATATGGTCCCACTGGACTAAGACCACTTCTTATAATCTGCAGTGAAGCAACTTTTGAGTTATGGTTGGAGGGTCGTGGTTGCCGGCTACACTTACAAAAAAGGGACCATCTCAGTCCTCACTAAATAGTAGTAGTAGTGTTTTAGATAGAACTTCAGTTCTGTTACAGATTGAATATAGATGTAGATCAGATGGAGTGATTACACCCTTACTGCTCTTCACATTTAAAAAATGTGATTAAAGGTCGGCTAACGTTAGGGTGAAGAGAATTATCGAGAACAGTATTTGAATGGCTTCACGTTAAGGGTATTTTTTAATGTAACTGAATTAGCAAACGAGCATTCTATTCATTGGTAACCGCCTTTAACAAATACTGAAACAGGGATCTAAAAATCAATCAATGCTTTCGTCTTCCTAAAGACTAAGATTCTCACCTTCCACGTAAATCAGACAGGAACTAAGTCTTTGTCATTTCAGTATGAAAGTTCCTAGTCTTGCTATTCATGTCGTGCTTATTCTCATAATCCGTCATAAAGCAGTTATTTTTTATCGTCAGCAAAGCCGTCACAAAGCGATTGGGCATTTGACCTGGCAATTAAATTGTGGCTGAACATCGGGCGAATGTGTTGCGGTCAATAGTTTTATCGAAATCCATTAATGTGAATAGTGATACTGAAATACATACGCCAATGTACACCCGATATTTGTTGGAACGATGTGAACCAGCTCAAACATAAATGAATTTGCACGACGGGTATGTGGTATTTTTTATCCGTTGATTTTATATTTTTATCTGTATAGATCCTACATAGTAGTGTTACTACTCTTGAAGCTTAAGATGGTTGACTCACTTGTAATTGCAGTTAGCAACTGTATCTCTGTAACCGAAATAAGAGTTGTTCTACAGCGGATTCTGAGTACGGCAGTGGTACTTCCCCATGCGAACTGTAATTCTACCACTTCTACTGTTATTCTTTCGTCACTGACGATGAGACAATTCTAATGGGATTTGTCTCATTGTCTGTGCCATAAATCACTACGGGCTATTCAGAGTACCTAATTTTATTAAGGACTGAGCAGAATTAACAGTATCATTGTATACCTCTCTTTTGACTTCAGGAAAAGCTTTGAAGCAAAGTTTTAATCGAGTATCGGTAACAAGCGAAGCTACTTAGATTCTGTCGTGGAAATTTGAAGGAGAAATTAGTTTTACGTCAATATTATTAAGTATTTTTGACATCTCGCTATGAAAATATTTTTAGGTTTAGGTTATGAAAGTATTTTAAGATGGGTAATATATTTTTATATATACGTCTTTTTTGTGAGAAGAGTAGTAAACGAGCTTGCAAACCACCTGATGTTAAGTAGTCGCAGCCCATAGACATCCACGTACACAAACAAGACTGAAATTCTATCTGAGCTCGAACGTAGATGCGTTGCTACTCCTAAAGATTAAGATGGTCGCCTCGCTTCAAAGTGTAACCGCACCTCTTCAAACAAAACACAAGTAATGCTTTAAGGCGGATTATGAGGGGGGCGGTACCTCACCGATCGAACTATAGTTCTCCCACGTTTAAAATTATTATTTTGATACACGTCTAATACATGAAATCTGATACATTAAATATACGCAGGTGAACAATCATTTATCTCTAAGAGTTTTCGCGCCTAACACAATTTGATGTTATATTAGATACAGCGTGCCCATGAAAATAGATCCGTCCCTTCTATTAGGCAGACAGGAGAAAAATTGATACGAAATTTCAATTTACGGAAAATATGTTGTGATTCTATATTTCAGGTAAACGCTTACATATTAAATTATATGTGAAAAATATAGATTAAAAATTAGTTTAAATCAAAATAACTAATTCGTTGTACATTTCTTATAATTATATGTAGATGTATAATAAATGAAATAAACTAAATGACTACCAGTGATCTGTCGGTTCAGAGTGCCAAATTTTTTTTCAAACAATCAGTCCCACGTTTGAGCGACGCCGCCGGTGTCAAGAGGGCTGGTTCATATCTCGCGTAGAGAATTGCGATTGCTATTCAACGCGGAAATGAGGCTAGGGTTCTTGGTACTACGCATGGACATGGACTCTTTTTAGGTTGTTAAGGTTAGGTTTTTGATATTAATCGTTTTAAGATTTTCATTATTGCAATTAAAATACTGAATATTTTCTCGAAAAACGTTTCCTTTTTTTCATTTCCTACATGACTATTTTGAATTTTTAGCATAACTTCGTTATATTAAGTGACGAAATGTATTTATATACAAAGTATCTAATAGAGTAGACAAGCATGCTCGTCGCCTTCTGTTAAGTTGTCATAGCCGCCCATAGGGTTACAACAAGCTCAATGTAGATCAGAAGTATTACTAGAAGATTTTTATAGAGTAATGAAAAGTACAGTCAAATACAGACCTGTTTCGCCGTGACCATGTTTCGCTGTTTCACGGCTACGTATAGTAGAATATATAAAATCCGCGATAATAATAGTTCAAAGACAAAAAATATATAGTTAACATAGCCTCTCTAAGCAATATTTTTCACAGTAACCTAAGCGTAAAACTTTTCATACGTTGCCTATGGGCGGAGAACTCACGACATTGACAAATTAGTCTTCGGTGCAAGGTTGACCGTTCCTTCGGTAAACATATTCAGTGATAAGTGGCGGAAAACTTATTCCATACACTTCGACATTCTATAAACCTTTTTCTTTTGTGTATAGAACTTCTGTTCTATTTGAGATTGGACGTGGTTGTTCATGGACTGCCGTGACCACTTAACATCAGGTGGCCTGCATGCTCGTTTCGTACTCTATCATAATAAAAAAAATGGTACATATAAGGTACATAGGGATATGGTTGTGGTACATAAACGTACTTACCGAATGCAACCAGCGACACCGTCCAGTACTTAGAGTGATTGCTGTAAATAGTAGAGTGTTGCTGTGGACAGTACTCTGGGCTTTTATTTTAGTCTTTAACCAAGCAATTTATCTGGTATTTTCACATACAAATCTTTCAAACCAAAACCTACGCGAAAATAATTGATAAGTATATAAATGTCATAGATAAGGAACTAAGAATCCAAGTCAATTAAAAAAGAAAGTGAGTATAACACAGTGACGTCTATGACATTTGTTTTGGCGGGAGATACGATGTTCTAATTCAGGCGCGAGGACAAAGTCGTGTATGGAAGTATTGAAGTGAACTTAATTTGTGTTAATAAGTTTATTATTCTATTGTTATGACGAAACTGCCAGTTTTTCCCCTTCTATTTTACGTTACATTTAGAAAAAAATTCAAATCTCGAACATCATGGCGGTCTCCTTCAGCCATTCCTGGCGCCGTCATATATATGTAAGTAATATGTATTACGAGCTTTTTCCCGCGACTTAGTTCACGTGTAACATAAATTGACATAACTTCTTTATTTGTTAACCGATTTTAATGAAAATATCACTAAATGTTAAGAAGCCCATGACAATATATAAAGGCACCCATTATGATTTTTTAATTATATTTGTCATGTACAGACAGCGATCTGTTACAGTTTTTTTATATGGATAGATACAGAATAAATATGAAATTTATTATGAGTTAACTTTATCATCCAATTTTTAAAATTATTTTTATTTATTTTAATCTGCTTTCAGCCAGCACTGCAGATTATGTCTTAACATTTTTCATTTTCAGAAGTGATTGGCATCCGACAACGCTGATGAATTTATTAAAACTAAAATTTTGTCTACGAATATTATGAAGAAATATTTAAATAATTATTTTCTGTTTAAGACATTACGACGTAAGTCACGTCACGGGTAACAAAGTAACAAAATCACTTTGTGGAAAATTGTTCACGAATTTGTTTGATTATGTACAACAACAAAGGCAGATTTCCATTTATACGTCAAAGGAACTTCATTCATTATTTACAGACATCCGAGATTGATGTGACATCGAGCCGATTTTAAATATCCGCTTTATGAATAAACAAATTGCAAAGTCGAAGCCATTAGAAGAATATCCAAAGTTTTAAATGATGTCGGATATACACGCCATTAACGAAACTCGATAATATTCAGAAACAATTCTGTTATTTTTGTTAAGTTGTTAAGTTTGTTTCAAGAAAATTAAGTTTATGGTATTTTTGAAATAAAGAGCCAAAGGAATTGAATTTGGTATATATAATTCTTTTGGTTATTTATATTTTATATAACACCTTACGTCATTAGATATATAGATAGATAGATAAAACAAAAGAGTAATGAGATTGACAGATATCAACGCACAACCGAAAAAGGTAAACGTAGAATTTTGAAATTTTCAGATGAGTTTTTTACCTATAATATTATAAATTAAAGTCCCCCTTCACGTCTGTCTGTATGTTTATGATAAACTCAAAAAGCACTTGACGGATTTTCTCAATTTTCAAAAACACGCGGAGTGATTTAAATAATTATTTTCTGTTCAAATTTCTGTAAGTTTTTTTTAGGAAACTGGTCAAGAAATTAAATAGTCAAATTCAATATAGTTTTAGTCGTTGTTCAAAATAGATGTTTCTAATTATTAGTTTTTGCAACTAGGTAATCAGTCATTACCTAGTATGAAATTGCATGTAATTGCATGTATGAAAGAAAAATAATGTAAGTAGATATAAACTCTATTACCCGAGCGAAGCTGAGCTGGGTCGCTAGTATGTACTAAAGCATTAAGCAAGACATCATGCTGACATTGAAAGAAAGACCTTTTCTCATTTATTTTAAGCATCCCGTGTCATAGTGTTGTCGTAAGTAATTAATTATTTTATCATGTACGTAAGTTTGCAATTCCTTACGTACATGATAAAATAATGCGAAATAAGTAACTGAGAATCTTGTCCAAACGGTATGGGGCTTAACAAATCGCCACACGATAAATTCAATCTAATCTAACCTTTTTTATGTTAGAAGAGTAGCAAACGAGCATGCACACAACCTGATGTTAAGTAGTCACAGTCTACATCCTACAACTACGACCGAAATCCTATCTAGCTCAAACGTAGATACGTTGCTATTCCTGAAGACTAAGCCTAATCTAACCTAACTTAAATCTAACACCGCCGTTTGGTCACCACTGCTACATTTGTCTTGTTATGTTTTGTGTATTTTTTGTAGTATATGTCGGGGGTAGATCTAAAAGTTGTAAACAGATAAAGTCATAGTGCGGGCGGTACGTGCATCGGACGACATTACCTGATCGCCCCACCTGCCTATTTCCTTTTACCTGGAATTCTTATAAAAAGGGACGGTAGCTCTAGCTCGTGACGCGTTTTTTGGATGCGTCGCGGTACACGGACCGTTCTCCGTCTCAATAAACTATCCTAGCCCTTTCTATTGTCATTTAGCAATATAATTGATATTACGAATGTAACACTAGATAGTTGTAACAGTTTAATTAATTAAATAAGTCGCAAAACTTTATATTTGATTAAATGCCTGCGGTATCGCTACTGATGCCCGTAGCGTCTCCTATATTTCTATATGCTCTCTTCCTTATATTCCTATATAAATTGATTTGTTTTGAAACCTAACAATCATTAGATAACAAATAACAAGCGAAACTATTGTTCGTGACGTCAACGCTGTTATCAGTGTCGTGAACACATGGCGTGGAAACTTTTTTCAAAACTACATAAACAAAGTCCAGTTTATTTTTAACGTAGATTCTGAAGAAAACTAAAAATGTTACAATAACTTTTCCAAGATTTTAATGAACTAAAGAACTCAAAATACACGAATACAATATTAATGTTTGAACGTTATTTGCAAACTTTGAGAATAAGGTATAAAAATAAGTATAGTAGCACAAAGAGTATCTTAAGTGATCCGTCAGAATAAAGGCTAAAATAAGTTTCATTCAAAGCGATCGAGTGGTGGACAGATGGACAGACAGACAGGCAGGCAGACAATACTTGAAATCTTGTAGATTTGGTATCTCTGTCAATAATAATGACTATAATAATGAGAATAAGATTTTTACAAAACGACCGATCTACAAACAACATTTACTATTAAATTAATATGGAAGACTAATCTAAATTACCTTAAAAATACTTATAATATAAATGTATGTCCATGTCCATGCGGCATGGTGTGAAGATGGCTGGCCGTATTCCCAAACTATTCAGTTTACTTCTCATATATAATATAGCGAACGCAAATCTCTTTGCGAAACTTGAACTTGCATTTTAGACTCGCTTAGACTTTTATTAAATGTAAAAAAGAAAATTCGGTGGCGCGCGAATGTGAGGGACAGTTTCTTGTACCAGTCGTGAGGTTGAAAACAGTGGCGTATCGTAAAGGGCTTTAAACTTTAATCAGGACAAAGTATCTACTTCTCAAGGAGCGAGAAAAAAGGTCTTTCACAAATAGAAGAGACATTTTAAATCTAGTATTAAACTAAAAGTGTAATGTTGAAAAATGTTGTTAGATGGGACGGCAGCTCAAATGTCAAGAGACCCATTAAGAAATTCGAAAAGTTAGTAGCGAGTGAGAATCTATCTATTTCAGAAATTATATTTCGTTCGTGAGAAGTACATTAGTATCGATTTGAGGTCGAGAAATATATTTTTTATGTAAGAAGAATTACTTAACATCAGGCCAGCTGATTAATCGCTGCAATCTATGGGCAGTCCTATTTTCTTTTTTCTTTTTATGTGTGAAGAGCAGCAAACGAGCCTGCAGACCAACTTATGTTAAGTAATCGCAGCCCATAAACATCCACGTATTACCGCAAACACTATTGAAATCTTATCTGAGCTCGAACGTAGATACGTTCAGAGGACTAACACGGTCGCATTGCTTTAAATAGTTCTCCCGCCTTTAATAAGTCCTTGACATGCAACCCATTGATATCCGCATATACTTGCAAACAGGATTGGAGTCCTATATGTGCTCGTACGGATATGCGTTGCTACTCCTGAAGATTGAGATGAGCCTCACATTTACGTATTACTAGTAACTGAACAAACGAAATACAAGAGTTACCATAGTTCGATCGGGGTGGTTCTACCACCTGTTAATGTTGCACATTTGTCCAAATCTGATCAAATAAGCCAGAGTCAATAATGAAAAGGCATCTACGGGTCAAACATGTTAATTTGAGTAATTGTTACGAATTTGCTATGTAGAAAGCGCTGGAACTTTCTATGTAGCACATTAGTAATCGTAGTCATTTATAATGATAATTATCTAATCAGTAGTTGTATTTTATGTCCCTGAAATATGCCAAATATCATTCTTATTAACATTAAACAGAAAAGAAATATAATTATAAATATAAACGATCTGTGCCCGCGACTTCATCCGGTAATGATTGACACAACTTCTCTATTTGTTAACCGACTTAAGTGAAAAAAAAACGAAACACATCACAATATAATCCTGAAACTGCATTCAAATGTGATAAGCTTTATCTAAGATTATCGTGCACAAACATACAAATATACAGACATGCAGACAAACAGACATACAGACAAACACATATACAGACAAACAGACATACAGTTAAACAGACATACAGAGAAACAGACAAACAGAAAAAATAGATAAACATTGTTTTGGGTTCTCGTATATAAAGTTGTGGTGTGTGGTTGGGTTTGCGTATATAAAGGCACCCTATTATGATTTTTTAAATATATTTGGCATTTACAGGCAGTGAACAGTAACAGTTTCATTATATAGATAGATTAATAAACATGCATATTTCTGCTTAGATATTTCCTTAAGCTCTGATAGGTTTTAAAAAGAGATGCAAGAGAGATCTTCTTCAAAACCATTGATGTTAGAGACTCTAATAATAAAACGTTGCAAAAGCTATTGCAGTACTACCTCGCTGACATATATATAACTATTTCAGAATACTAAGTAAGTGAATGTAAGACTACTTAGTGTAAATATCTTATGAAGTTTATAGCTTACTATATTAAATCCAGTCAGAACACAGTGGAACCTAACATTGACGTTCAGCGAAAATAGGTTAAATAAAAAAGTCTATCCGAACATGTTTAACAAAAAATATCGCAGTCATTCAGCCGAAGGATAGAAAGACGGTAGCTAATAAACCATCCTACGTAGAGGAAGAGAGGAAAAGATAGATAGTTCTCTAATGTTGTACCAATGTTTTTGTTCAGTGCGAGGATCCATTCATCTTCATCAAGAGAGGCGCGGACGGTGAGATTGACGGTCGTAATTGTGCGTAATGTTTTGTGCCTTCTCTTTAGATTGGAAGTTATAAAACCTAAGTCATTCCGATTTCATTAACAAGTAAATAATACATATCCTTTAATAGTATTTTCGATTTAGTAAAGAAATAAAGATTAAAATATTTTTCAAGATAGTAAGACTTACAATCGCCGATAACCGTAGTCCTCATTAGTTACAACGAATCTGTAATAGACATTCAAGAGGGACTCTTGTTATTTTATGGAGTTGGTTATAGATGTAGATAGATCTCACCATCAGGTGGACTACATGCTCGATTGCTAGTTCGATTGTTTAGAAAAATTGATGTTGGGATAATTCATTGGAATATCTGATGCTACTCTAGACAAGACAAGGCAAGGCTTGGATACATTCTGGGTGTAAAAAGGAGGTATTTAGAATATCGGTACAAATTACTTAATCAAAGCGAAAAAGAATGTTAATGAAGCGGCTTGTCCTTTAATTTTGAGGCTTCAATCGAATTCGGTACGGTTTCCCGAGGGACAGCCGGACAGGGGCAGTGTTGAGGGAGGTACTATCGGGTGAAATCTAATAAATCTGTCGCCCTTTCAAGTGGAAAGAGGAAACGATGTGCCCGAAACATGTTACAAAAATTCGGTCAGAATGAACGGATTTATATCGCAAAATATACCTATTTTTGCCGCGAAATGTACTAATGTTTTTATTGAAAAGTTACCGTGAAAACGAGCGTGCAGGTTATGTGATGTTAATGGACTTTACAGTTCATAAAGGTCCATTCTTCCTGACGTCGAGCCC
>DWON01007163.1:0-13188 GCA_018251015.1 Phocides pigmalion okeechobee
GGGCGAGCTCTAACGGCTCTACCACCTTTAAAATTATTGAATTTTAAATACATTATTTTTCATCACTTTACTCGTAATGAATAACAACATGTAATATTTTTATCAATTTAAATTTTATTCGAAGGATTTTTTATAAAACATACATATTCGCTTAGATTTAAAGTGATAAAAAGTTCTACACGGAAATCATGTCGTTAGCGATATTCATTTACCAAGCAGTTCTAACTTTTGCAGTTATTTACTTACCATATTTTTTGTGTCCACTTCCAAAACGTCGACAAGATTTACATCAATATTTGTGAATATTTTCTTGTAGAGACCTTGGCGAAACGACATTGTCTGCCAACCTGGTCTTGAGGTACACAGCTTCGTGCTACGGTCCCCAGATAACCAAGTTTTGACCTGGAAATTTAGAGAATAATCTAAGAGTTCTGTTTATTAACCAAGTTCTAATAAGGAGGTTTGATAGGAGTTAGTTCAAACGGGGTAGTACACCCGCCGCTCTCATAATCCGCACAGCATCACTTGTGTTACGGTTGGACGGGTGCGGTTGCTTGCTACACTTATAAGTAAAGCGACCGTCTCAGTCTTCTTGGAGTAGCAACGAATCTGTGCACGACGTCAGGTAGAGTTTAATCCTTTTTGATGTTGGACGTAAATGTCTATGAGCAGAGTCAATTTAATATAATTTTAGTAGTTTGCTACTTTTTCGACATTAGGAGAAACTTTATCAATTCCACGAAATACTCTTTAAGTATGTTCAATGTTTATTATTTACTCCAGTAACCGATTTTGATTATTATTTTTTTAATGACTCCAAAACAATTGAAACAATATTCCAATTTTATTTTATGATATTGAAGTTGATGATGATAAATATCTGTAACAGACTTCATATAAAGTAGTCGCACTTTAATTTTATACACTGCTATTTTTGAGGTTTGACAGCGTGACTGATTGCCTTCATGTGGGCAAAGCGGCGATTTATCAAGTTCTCGCCAAATCTGACGGTCGAATCAGACTACCGTTGATATAATTCACTGTAAAGGTTATTTTAGGGAAATATGTTGTTTTTTTCAAAAATCGTTTCATAAATAATGCGTATTTTGATGTATGATAATGGCTAAAACCGGAATAAAATCCCGTCTGCTAACGCTTGAATCTCATGTTTTATTTCATGTAAAATCTGTCGCCTCCAATTGAATTTCAAATGTGACCTATGTGAATTGAATTTTAGATTTGAGTAAAAATTTATAGCCCGTTGTTATAAAGTAGCAACTTTGCCTCAAAATATATTTTTCTTTATTCTACCGCACACTATAACAGTCTATGAATGTAGTCGTAAAAATCTGTCTTTATACAATACGTCTAAACATCAATGTACATAAATCTCTGGGCACAAGTCTTTTATCAATATTATAAAGGTGTTATAATCATTATAATTTTTTAAGTCATAATTGTAATCGTAGACCTAGAACCTAAACTAAAAAGCTTATATATTTAGCTTGAAGAACAAGGTGTTTAGCCTTATACGTAAATGAGCCGGCTGCTACGCTCTTCGACTGATAGGAAGGGTGTTTCTCGCTGGAAATGGGTGTTACATTGGCACCTTCCAGGATAACTGTACCTGTATCTTCCAGGAATCTGTACACGCTACGTATACCAATTATTGCACTGGATCAAAATATTGTTGCGAATCTTTCCAGCACAGATAATAGGATGTCATTAACTCACCTGCTTCTGTACATTTCTGACTTTCTTGTCGTGCATCTTAGGCGCGCTGTTTAGAGCGAACACGACGTAGTTTCGCACCGCCAGCCAGATCTTCCACAGCAAGGATAAAGGCATCAGAGCCGTAATGACTACCACCCAGCGGTACTCCACCAAGATGTACTCCGCAAGGGACTCTGGTTGAACGCCGCTCATTGTGCCTGGGTGATTTAAAAGGTATTCTTTGTAAAGCCTACTTTATATTTTTGTAAGCCTACACGCCTATTTCTTGTTTATAATGCCTAGTAATAAATATTAATTCTTCAACACTGTCGATATATCTACGGTAGACATTGCCCACTCGTGCTTACTGACATTCGTTGACAGTCATCATTTTACAACTGATTTATTTCTTATGCGTTTTATTACTACTAATAGAAAATACAGTATACAGTAGTTACTGCTCAAATACAAGAAAGGCCTCCTGTCAGCGTAGAAGAGAACTTGAAATGCAGATTTCCTTACGATATTTTTCTTCACTAGTAAAGTGATGTTGATTAATTTACAATACGCATAATACTCCCAAAGTTAGGGACGCTTGCCATTCCCCAGGTCGTGTTCACACTCTAGACTAAAGATATGAGATGCCAGAATCTTATCAGTGGGCTCTTACTCTAACAACTTTTAATCACGTTTACTGCATATATCAAATAAGAAACATCAATATGTTTGGTAAGAAAGAACTTCACAGAAATACGTAATCAAATTCAGTTTTAATAGTATTCATAAGTACCTTTGCTTGTTGCTATATTAATTTAAGTACCTACAATTTCATAGTATACACCGTTCATTACACAGAGCTCAATCATATGCCTTATTTATGCTCAATTAATCTAAAAAAAATACTGTGAAAAATGTAGGTATATTTTAAAATACTTATTTCCGACTGTGTGTATTAGTTTATACTTTTGATTTGTTATTCAGGAACTCTTGTCTAAAAAGTAGCCTTCCTATATCTCTAAATATTATATTTATTATTATCTCTAAATATTATAAAACAAAGTCCCCCGTCGCGTCTGTCCGTCCATTTGTCTGTCTTCATGATAAATCCATAACTGGACGGATTTTCTCACGGTTTTCAACAACAGGTGGAGTGTTTCTTACGGAAGGTTTTGATGCATAATAAATTAATGTTTTTTGGTAATCGAGCGAGAAAGAAATAGTTTTTGCAACTAAGTAATGACTGAATACATATATGAAAGAAAAAAAAATAAGGAAGTATAAACTCTATTACCCTAGGAAAGCTGGGCCGGGTTGCTACTAAACAATAAATGTTACTTCGGTTGAAATGACTAAATTCGGCCAAAAATGCGTTATCTTCAGCATGATCATTTGAATGTAATGTTTCAATGGCGCTCTTAAAAATACGGTCACTAATTTAAAATGTTGAATTTGGTTGTTAGCGTACATGTACAACGTGCCATCCATGTGTTACGTAAGCCATAAATTGAATGATTCACAACACGCTTCATTGAAAGGAAAGGACTAAATACATGATAAGCGGCGCCAAAAAACTGTAGTAACTTTGGACTACTTTTTGCAGACTTAACGGGTGATACGATTCCGTAGTTTCCAATCATTTGCTAACATACATTTAAAAAAGTCTTTTTCATTAATTATTATCTCAGGGTAGAAAATACAAACATATTTTTCATTCCAAATGGGAATATTAGTTCCCTGATAACAGGGAGCAAACTTGCATTTTTCTGAAACTGACTTTTGTATAAAACAGAAACGAGATTTGAATTTAGAACATGAATGTTGATACAAAACTTTTTTATCATAGAATATTTTATGCTTTTTTTTCTAATGTTCTGTAGATAATACGGCCATATACACGTGCGCGATTCTTTTATTACTAAAATATTTTTGATTTTTACATTATGTCATATTCAAATTAATTAATATATTACGTAATAATTGTTACGATATATATCAGGAGACACGCCAATGAAACACTGGATTATTTTAATAATATAAATATGTTTTTCCTGTCACATTATAAATTTATATTAGGTTTTAATTACATTTGTTTGATGACTCATAGTTGACATGTATGGATTGTTTCCTACTTCTACAGAATCTATCGATCGGGTCTGGATTGAAAATAGCGCCCGCGCCCTAAAAGTAATACTTTGCTACCTTGTGATACAATCTTCTATTTTGTCAGTAGGGATTTATTCAATAGCTAGACTAATCTACTTTTTAAAACACTTCTTCTTACTGATATTTTTATTAATTTTCAATGTATCCCAGATTTCAACAAAAATGGTGAATTCCTAGAGAAAAAAAATATTTAAAATATTCAAAAATTATATAATCATGTTAATAGCCAAACTAAGAGCTTTGGATTTTTTTAATGATTAAAAAAAAAAAAAATTTTTTTTTTTTTCATAGGAGAATGAAAAGCGAAACTGAAAACCCTGTATAGTTCGATGGAGAAAGTACCACCGCCATATCCATTTCTAGAAAATGTTTGCATATGGAAGAGAAGGCGTGGTTGTCGACTTACTTTTATATGGCCTATTATCTTATTCCTCGAAAGTAGCAAAAGATTTCTGCTCAACTCGTATCCCATGTCCCTGGACCCTATGATGCTATGGACGCCGCTTCAATTATTTTTTTATCTTTCAAGATTCATAATACAAAGTTAGATAAATACTACTATGTAAAAGGCTAATTAGAATTTATCGATAAGATATTCGTGCAACATGGTTATTTAGGATAACTCTGCAATTTTCCATTTTATTTTCACTTAGACTATCTTGAAAATTATAAGTTTAATTAATTATAATTTAATGCACAAATATTTGCAGAAACTGAATAAATTTTACCATCAAAATCAGATAAATATTTATGTTAAGTAAAACGTAACCAAAAATATGTTACGTAAATAAGTTTGAACGAGCAATGTGCGGCATGGCATACCTATATTTTTTGTCAAACTCACATTAGCTATATTCATAAAACAATGGTAAACGAAGTTATTATTACCTGAAAACTCCGACGACTATTTTGTATACAAATAACAAGGTATGTTATGATCGATTATAATATTGTAAATTGGAAAACATATTTACCCATATTCTTGCCTAAAAATGACTGATTGATTGAAACTTATTGATTGATTATATTACGTTATGTCATTATGATCACCCGTCAATACGAGCAATTAATCACAAAACCATTTCTAATATAATTGTAATAAATGCTTAGTTTTTATTAATAATACTTACTAGGTATGTTTTCAACTGTAACTTAGTCGTAACCAAACTTTATCATGTAAATTGGTTCAAAGGAACTACGGGTTAAATTTATTTTTCATAATATTCTCATTTAAAATCTTAACCTCTACTATTTAATATTACCACGCGACAATATGATCAATTTAAATTAAACTTAATAAGTTATTTAATTTTGTAAGTACACTGGATTAATTTAATAAACATGTTAAATTACCTTAATGGACAACATGTTATTTTTATTTAATGATAATACTCACTTTATAAAATATTGTTAAATAATAGGAAATATTTATCTTTACCGAGCAATGACGAGTTACGTTAATATGACCAAGCGTCAATAAGAGCAATTTAATCACACAAAGATTTCTAATAAACGACTAAAATTTACTCGATAGACATTTAAAATAAGCTTTGTCATAACTAAAATGTATCATGTACATTGATTCAAATGAACAAATTGCTGTTATTTTTTTACAAAAAACCTATTCACTTCATAACATTTAGTAAAATAGAGGTAAACGAATAGTTATGCTTACCGGTAGTGCGGACGAGTTTCGTCACGTCAATATAAGAACGCGGCCGGCGGCAAACTGTTAGTCAAGGTCAGATTATCTGCAGCTGTGATAACGATCACTGTATTTTGTACTCTATTGTCTCTGTAACAAAGATTTTTAGCCCTATATTGACATCAATCAGAATCATTTAACTAAATGACGAAAGACCCGCAACTAAGCAACGAACGCCCGTGTTCGACGGTAATTTCGTCTAGACGCCAAAAAATAGTCATACTTTCTTGTAAAGTCAATTATTTATTAGTTTTTGTTACAAAATACCTGACAAGTCATTGTATATTTATAATAACATCACGTTAAGTTTTTAAATATATCTCACGACAGAAATTTGTATGTGCACGAATTACTAAAATTGTGTTCAAATTAATATATTTACTACATAAAGCCAAAATATTTTGATCTGTTTCATAGCTCTATGATAAATAAAAATATTTCATAATTACCAAGTCCTTACGGTAAGTGCATTTTCTCATAGTATTTGTTTACGTATAATGTTGCCTGCGAACGTACAAAAAAGATAGTATTTTAACCATAACAAATATTTTAATGTATCTAAATGTACCAGAGAGAAACTTTTGATCTATTGAGAGACGAGGTTCCCATAATTTTCAGCTTTTGGGTTGAATAATAAGATGACTTGGATGTTTTTGGCACTAATAGCTTTTCATTGTATGTCTAATGTATGTGATAGTATGATCAGCACGATATCTTATCGTTAGACCTGCCATATTGTATATTAAATAATGGACGTGTCGATTATAGTTAATCACTAAATATTATAGTACAATGTCCCCCCGTCGCGTCTATTTTACCGCGACAAACTCAAAATCTACAGACCTAAATTTCATGTGTTTTTCACCAATAGCCAGAGTAAATAATGTGAGTGGTTTAGATGTACAACTCATAAAGATTTTGTTAATATTGTCTGACATATGGAAATAATTATTGACGATGTTGGAAAAATTATGCAGACGGGGACTCTTACTGAGTTACGCCGTGAAACGAGCAGAATAATGTATATGAAAAAAAATTATCATTCAATGTAGCAACGCTAGAAAATATATTTAAATACTGTAAGTGGGGGGAACATCAGTTGCATTTTAATGTAACATACAAACGCGACACAACAGTTCGACAAAAGAACATTTAGGCATATAACTAATGCTTTGGTATCCGTGCTGAGCCGGCACAGGTTGCTATCATGTAATAATTATGTGGCCTTTGCTATGTATATCGAGTCGAATCTAATAAATAATTCTAAAGAAGTAATTACCTATATCATACAGATATGTCAGTATAATCCTAATCATATCTGTTTAATCTTTTGACATTAAACTAAATTGCAAATTTCCAATTACCTCGCGTGAAATCTAAATAGTTTTTAATTTCTTAAATTAATAAAAAGGTGAAAAATAATGAGTTAAAAAGTCATTTTTAATCACCTTTAAAAAGGATTTTCTGTCAGCCAATCATGAAGTTTGCTCCATTAGCATTCCATGCCAATTTCATTGTTTAGTAGGTACTGAAGGCTGAGGTCATTCTACCGGGATCAGCAAACGTACACCTGGTGGTCAGAGGACACAACTTTAATACTTGTAGGAATATTTTATTTATGACAAATAGGTTTAAAGTGTTCGACTGAGGAGTACTCCCGCCCCCTTCTAATCGACCGTAAAGCAAATCTTGTGTTTCAGTTATAGAGGTAGCGAATCTATGCACAACAGCAAATAGTTCTTCAATCTTATTTGATATTGAACATAGAATAGAAATCCTTTAACATTAGTTATAGTTGTCCCTTTTTTAGGATTCTTGGATTAATTATCTAGATAAACGAAAGCTTGTTTTCACTTTCCGGAAAGTGTATAAGTATTAGCAATTATTTAATAATATATTATGTACATACATTTTCGCTACTTCTATTTTATATAGAGTTTTTTTTAACTTTGTAATTACTTTTCGATATTTATCAATCGATATCTAAATAAAAGTATAGATAATTAGTGCAGGTGGGAAGGAACGTAATAAGATAAAAAATAGGAATTACTCTTATGATATTTATTTTAAAATAATAACAAAAATATGTATTTTTGTATACTTAACTAAATAACACCAACAACCCTTAATATGTAAATATTAACTAGTTATGTGTTTTAACACTTTCCCTGCGGATTACAACATTGCTGTGCAATGCGCGACGCAACGCGCTTGCGGCTTCCATACACCTGTGTTGTACGTACAAATTTGTATGGATTAAGGACGAACGAAAGTGCTGTATTTACGTCGGCGCTACACGACTGGGGGGCGAACATTACGTCTGTGTATTCGTAGATGATACACAGATGCTAAAATACAATATTTCAATAAATTGTCAGCATATCTTCAGTTTAGTGCCGCCTCCCGTAACACTAACCCTAGTTTAATATATAAGCGCCGCAATCAAATTATTATTATACTTGCAAGATTTTAGTCTAAGAAAACAAAATGCAGAACCTCTACACCTCGACCCAAAATTGTCAAATAGTTTTAAATTGTATGGATTATTATTCGAAATTAATTTTATCCAATAGACGATAGATAACAATATGTATATTCCCACCAATAGGCAGTAATTTTATTTATCTTATCATGTAGTGAAGTAACACCAATAAAATAACTAATCCGCGCTATTTATACATAAAACTAAAACCCTACTACAATAATAAAACGTAACATTTAATATATAAAATTGTACCATATTTATCGAAATCCATTCAATAGTTTAAGCGACACGATGAATCGGATACCTTAATTATAAGAACAATCGATAGTCCTATCAATAGTATGGTCATCGACAATTAGGCGATGTTAATATAATTTTAGTGTTAAAATAATAACAGATGCATTCCCTTTAAAAAGCACGTTATTTAAATGAATTGCTAATTAAAGCTATACTTACGTGTTCGTTGGATACACTATGACAAGTTTATAATTTACGGCTATAATAAATATATTTTCCTTTTTTGAAACAAACATTAATGTAGATTAACTTTACGCAACTTAATATAACATGAATTGTAGAATGAAAGTAGGTAATAATCTTGGGCACATCTATAAAAAACTTAATTGTACCCTTTAAATATACATTTACTCAATCAGTAACTAACCACGCTTGAAATTTTTGCAATGTTTAAATCTCCGAATGAATTAATGAGACTACGATAAGGGTTTTTATTATAAGATATATGAGTTTATTCCACGGTATTTATTCAAAACAATAATATAAGTTATCACGTCAGCAGGTTGTTCACTTCACTTGACTTTCTTGACATTGATCTTACAATTTAGCTTTAACAGATTTCGAATCTTGGTGTGAGACAGGAATCACGGTGTCACGCTTAACGACATGCTGCCTGGGTGCAGAGATGATCAATACCCCGTCCGGAGATAATCTGGACTCCACAGCCTCGGGACGACAACCTTCAGGCAAAGCATAGCGACGCACAAACTGACGAGAAATTAAACCTTGGTCATCTTTCTTCTCTTCATGTTTTCCTTCAATTACAATGTATCCATCAACAGTTTTCACCGATATTTCCTTTGGCGTAAAGTCCTTTACGTTCAAACATATTTCATACCTATCTTTTTCCGCCTTTACTGTACTCTCGTTCCTCCAAGGAAAGTTTTCCATCCAATCTATCGATCGTAGCACCATTTCGTCTCCGAACAAAGGTCTACTTGGCCACAGTGACATGATGTTATTGTTTTCTAGAAGATTCATTAAAGTTTGGTTAGTTCAATAAACACAACAAACAAAGTGCAAAATAACTGCGCTGCTATCACATCACTCTCAGCTGATAAACGAGTGAATGAATGATTGTACAAACGTCATTTAGTTACTTAATGTTAAGTTAATAACAGATGGCGCTGTAACATGATATGAAACTGCAGAAAGAAATAAATATTTTAGCTACGCTATGGTAATGACGTGTCGTTTTGAAACCTGTTTTCGTATAATAATGCCCACACGCAATCATACACTCTATTGGCGTAGCTGATCGAATGTAGAGTTCATAGACTAACGCAGTTGGTTACTCAACTTAAGAAAATTAACACGTACGCGCTCTACGCAAATGCTAAAATCACAGTTGTCTATTCGTCTATCGAGCGAGATCTTATGTTTTCGTAAATAATTCGTAAATACGTAATGTAAGTTCATGACGCTTTTTTACTTAATCAATGAGAAAATTGCTATTATTCTCTTTTCCAAATAAGCTAAGATTACTAGGTTAGCAGTTACTACTATTACGTTATACTCGCTTAGTGATAACCGAGTCTTATCACTATTTAAGAATGTATTATCTATTTAGTATCGCAGTAATGTAAGAACAAATCGTATCATTATTGTAATTAGTGTATACAAGTAGAACGTCTTGATATCTATAAATTATGTCAAGTAATCCAGTAGCTGTCGTCACCGGATCAAACAAGGGGCTTGGTTTCGCTATAGTTAAAAGTCTTTGTGAGACATTCAAAGGCACTGTATACCTTACTTCCCGAAATGAAGAAAGAGGAAGAAATGCTTGTGAAAAACTAAGAGAAGATGGCTTTAATCCAGAGTATCATCAACTCGATGTCACTAATACCGAGAGCGTTGTTAAATTCGTCGCAATTCTTAGACAAAGACATGGGAAAATTGATTTGCTGGTAAACAATGCTGGTATACTATTCCTGAAAGATGCTAAGGAAACAAAGTTTCATCAGGCAGAACAGACAATTTTTGTGAATTTTATTAGCTTGGTAACATTCACAGAGGCTATATTACCAATTATGAATAATAACGGCAAAATTATTAACATCTCCAGTTCATCTGCGCATTTGTCGCGTATACCCTCTGAAAGACTCCGAGAAAGAATAAAATCTTCCGACTTAACGTTCGAAGACTTAATAAAATTTATGAATGAATATGTGGAAGCGGTTAGATTGGGGAAAGAAGTAACCGATGGATGGGGAGAGTCACCGTACGTCGTTTCCAAAGCTGGAGTCAACGCTTATACATTTATGTTAAATCGTAAATTATCCAATAGAGGTATGGCATATTATAATTCCAATGATTTCTTTATGTTATCAACTTAAATAATAAAAAATAGAGTGCGATATTTCTCATCTAAACAGTTTTGTAGGAGAGCAAAATAGTATTAGGTCCTACTGGCTCTCAATTTCTGGCTGACCTTCAGCACTTTATTAAATTGTTGAGTGGTTTTTGCAGTCCATTGATATTTACGCCCAAACTCAAACATAACTAAATTCCCATTGATGGTATACAAGATGTGTTAGAATACTATTCTTAAGGATTTCGATGGGAACTTAGCAACAACTCTCCAATCGAAACATAAAAATTGCTTCATAATAAATTATGAAGGTAACAGTGGTACCATCCCAGTAAAGTTATTCTATCTTCAGGTATGGTTTGTACTTGTAATTAGTTAAGAATCTAAACTTCAAAAAACGATAAAGTTATGAATGAAGTCGAACTTTGAATATTGACAAAATAGTTGCGATGCTTCAGGTAACTTGGTTCCACTAAAAAGATTCACATTTAAACGCTATATGTAAGTAGCTAAATCTATAGATTTAGATTTTATACACTGAATTAATATTTGAATGTAGAGTTAGTCATACTAAAGTCAATTAACCTTGGAATAGTTCATAGAAACGAAATGTTTTTTTTTAATTTGAAGTGATTGACCTCAGGACCTTTCTCAAAAACTTCCCGCCACTTTCTAGCCTAATTGGGCATTCAATGCAGCTTTTTTAGCATTGAAAAATGTTTCTATAAAAGACAGGTTGCGTAACAAATTTCAGTGACTTCGAAAAAATATTGAAGAATCTGTACGACTATTGTTGTTTATGCCTGGCTTGTGGAGAGCTAGCTACCTCCTATCTACCATACTTACCCTGTCGTAATCAACGAAAATTGATTATAGTTTATGTACTAGAAGCTACAAATGACTTTGCAGACCATCTGATATAAAGTGACCATTATACCGCCAATGGACATCTTTAACCCAACCCAATTATGAAAGTCATTTGCCTGACACGATCCTTCCATCACACATGCGTTGCTGTCCCTAAAATAATAAAAGTGGTACTGATGCTGCTGCAGATGAACTACGAAGAGCACCACCACCTTCAAATATTGACTGAGATTTTACAGAGTAATTTTGTTTCCAGGTATATTGGTTAACTGCGTCCATCCAGGATACGTGATATCGGACATGACTAGAGGAGCAGGATCCGTTACATCGGAGCAAGCTGCTAATATGTTGGTGAAAGTAGCTCTGGCCTGTGAAGAATGAGGTCAATACTTCTGGCACAATAGGCAAACAGTTCCGTGGGATGGGCCCGATCCACGCGGATATATTGACGGCAAGATTTAACGTTAGCAGAAAAATTACAACTGACTGCGATTATGTTACATCAAGATAGGGTTGTGGGAGGCGGCACTAAGCTGGAGCTTGTTCTCTGGCCTGGAGACGCACCGACAATCCACACAAATATTGTATTTTAGCAACAATGTGGCATCCACGAACACAGATGTAATGCCCGCCCCGTTTTATAGCGCCAACGCAAACAGCACTTGTTCACCCGTAATCCATAACAACACGTAAACGCGTTGCGCCGCATAATACACACCAGTGTCGTACAGCGCAGGGAAAGGGTTAATAAACTACAACCTGGCTAACACAGCTGTATGCAAGTTTCTCCAAATTGTTTTCCTTCCCAGTTAAGTAGTGACAATAAATTTGTAATAAAAACAATTGAAAAATCAGAATTGCGTGTTTTCGATTCGAACCTGGGACCAACCTTCTGAAGCCGGATTCTTATCAATGCAATAAATTTCTGTACAGTTCATATTAATTCTAATAGAATCAACTCTTTCGACAGATTTATTCAAACTATAGGCCACAGAGTTCTGTATACTTCATTTTACCGAATGTAATTATTTGCTGTGTGGCAACGCAATTTTTTCCTAATATTTATGAATAAAATAATTATATCTTACAGTATGTCGTTTATGATTTTATTCTTGCTGGAATTACCTGAGTGTTACGGTTTCGATGAAATTGTGATTTAATAAGAAGCCACTTAGGATGTTTTCATATTTTCTTTCATTTCAAATAAGTCAGATTTAATTGTGATTGGGTGTAACTTTAGGATTGTGAAGATTGTAAAGGTTAGTCATATTGAAAAAAATTAGAATCATGTTCTTTAGTTTTAATCAATCTTTAAGGATTATGGCTCAATAAGGTACAAATGGAATTGTGTTATTGGCATGTCGATTTAATATAGAAAAAATAATTTGATGTAACAGGGATACGATTCTAGCATTTATATAATATATAATAACGAATATACATATAATCTTCAGTCGAGAAAGGAAAGTAAAGAACTAACAGAACGAAATCACTAAGAAATATGATAATACCAGCCGGGGAGCGAGCCGAAATACATTCAAAAAATAAAAATAGAAAATAATAATTCAACTTTAAATAAAACAAATAGGTTAATTTATTTTACAAATTCCTTTGTTATCATATTTCTCTCGTTAAAATATGCTCTCT
>DWON01007164.1:0-13187 GCA_018251015.1 Phocides pigmalion okeechobee
CCCTCAAGTAACGCATAGCAGTATGCAGTAGCAACGCATCCAGGTACTAGCTGTAAGAGGAATTCCATCTTGTTTTAGATTGTGGATCTCATTGGATTACAGTAACCACTTAACACCAAGTACCCTAAGCGCGTCGGTTACTCTCCACCAAAAAAAATTGACCAGCGTAGTAGATAATGTCCCAAACCCTTAAGTATCTTACGTAACAAGCAATATGATGTTAAAACACTCTCGCATAGGATTTCTGTCGGTTTATATTGAACTCGCGGGTAGATTCCACGACGAATAAATAAAAGTGCCAGTTATTCCGACTCGATTTGTTACGTAAAGCCAGCCGGCACAATGGTTTGGCGGAGCATTGTAATTCTATCCGGTTTTTGTGCGTTGGAAAGGTTATGTGGAAACGTTTGCAACTTGTGACAGTCGATATGTTATTTTTTATTTTTTGTTTATTGTATGTAAGGGGCGTCGCAATTCTGCTTGCGTGGATTTTCGTGAACAGAATTTTGTGTTTTTTTGTATGTGAGGAAACTAGCTAATAGGATGCAGGTGACGAGGTTAAGTACTCGTAACAGCCTATGAACATCTACATACAACTGACTATGACTGAAGTCCTGCCCCAAATTGTACATAAGTAGATGCATAGCTACTCCTGAGGATAAAAGGTCGCTTCGCTTCTAAATGTCGCCAACCACACTTCTCCAACCAAAATACAAAAATTGCTTCACGATGGATTTCTCGGTAGAATTATGGTTCTCCCGGTCCAAATGTTTTTACGAGTCATAAGAGTTTCATAGAACTGTAAATAATAGGAATAATAAGCATTGTATGAAATATAATTTAATATGCATTATGCTTATTTAATGCTAATTTTATTATAGAAATTATCATTCCTTCGAAATGACATATTATTAGCTGTAAAAAGTTAATTCCATATGCAAGTACAATTTACGCAAATAGATATTCATTCGTTCATTTTTACTACTCATAAATACATACATCTTTGAGTGAAAGTTCTATTCAAATCACCAACTGTTTTATATACATCATAAATAAATAAATAAGTCATTACTTGGTTGTGTTGCATGAATTCCAGTTTAGTTTAGTATGGCTATTCATGTTTGTTGTTATCATAGACAAAAAAGTAGAACTAAATATACCAATTAAAAAAATAAAACTATTTTTATCTTAACCACATGAATAGAAAATGCGTATACGAATACATTGCATAAAAAATAGTAAAAAATAACGTTATTTCATGTTACGAAACATAAACTGGTTGAGCTGGCTTAAAGGAATTTCGCCAAAACGTAATTAAAAATGAATAACAGCTTTGTTAACAATTGAATGTTGCTAACTTCATCATGTAACTAACTTCATAGTGTGTTACATTCGCAATTTTCCTTGCTAGTAAAAATGTACTCTGATTATTTTCATAGGTAAAAAAATGTCTTAAACCATGAGAACTTTTACATCAAAAAGTTCAGCCGAGTTGACAACTTTCTCTTTTTTGGAAGTTTCGTGTTAGACGTCATTCTCACGTGATACAAAAAGCTTTAAAAATAAGTGTGATCAAGAAGACGCAGTAACATTAATTACACACAGAGATAACATTGTTAAGAACGGAACAGGCATTGTTTTGAGATAAGCGTCATTATATAAACAACTGTAAGACATTTATTTTCATGTGACTCATTTCCTAGGTTCTGTTGATCTCTAGTATAATTCTATGACTGATAAACTTCAAATAATAAGAACTAGAGATGTCATGAGTATTCGGTAACTATTCAGCATTCTATCTATTCAAACATTTTTTAATACTTGATATTCGGACGAATATTGCGAGCAATTCTTCCGAATACCGAATATCAAACCAAGGAAGAAAACCTCTCATATGAATCAGAAATCTATTTATTTTCAACAACAAATGTTTTTTTTATTTTTATAAAAGAACTGATATCTCAGTACATATATGTACATGTTGAATTATTGCACGGTGTACGCCTTCATAATATAAGACTATCTTGATCATCAAGAGTAACTTCTCGTCTTTCATGGACTTTGGGTGAGACTGTTCTATATGGAAATTTCTAGACAACGACAGAGATGTCGATGGGCGGCATTCGCCACTTATTAACAGGTAGAATACATATTCGTTTGCTATGTAACATAAATAAAAATCATGTTTGCGTCTCAGAATGGTTAGTCCATGCATCGGAATGTTTACTCTTGATTTCCGCATATCAATAATGTGACCTCCCTATCACTTACTGCGTTGTTAGAAATGCGACGTTGTTAGTACTGCTACTGTACTGACTAGTCATATTTTACATTCAGCTGCAAAAAAGCAAATGAAAAGATGACTTTACATTATTTTTCAATGCTGCAACCGTTCTAGAGTTTTTTGTTTTCAGTCGTGCCAAGGTCTGGTGACATATCCTTAAAGCCTTTTCCTTTCATATCATACCTGTTCAACATTGCATTACAAATCTCTTATACGCTGTATCTACCATGAAATCATGTAATTGTCATGTAATAAACTCAATAAAAATAGTTCCCTTCATATTCATCGATAATAGAGTCAAGCAATAGTATGCTGAAGGAATATATACATTTTTGAGATGTTCAATTTGTAAACGAGCTATTAGTGTATTTCCTATGATGTTAAACATCACTGCAGCCCATCGACATCTACGTCCAACTTCAAACAAAACTAAACTTCTAACTGACGATGAACTTAAATGCATTACTAATCCTGAGGGCGATGATGGTCGCCTTTCTTACAAGTGTTACTGGCAACAACATGTTGCGGTAGCACATTCCCGTCCAAAACATATTTCTACCACTTATTGAATGATTATTTCTTATCTTATTTGTAAATGTAAATTACTACCGTTCTCTTCATGTGGGATGTCCTCTAAAGCAAATTTCTTAAAGCTTCTTAAATATTTGCATAACGTGTTATCACTAGACTATCTAATATCAATCACAGCTTAATACTTTGCCACGTATTAATATTTATTGCGATACATAAGTATTTACCTATTATATAATGGTGAAGTGTTTTCCGTTTTATTTATTTGTGTTGCTTTAATGCGATAAGTCCTAATTTTATTTACTTTCAATTTTGTATATAGAGTGCCTGTACTTCTCATAAGCTATGTATTTTCACGTTATATTCTGTCTCAACCAAATAATGACAAAAAATAATTGTAGGTAAGCCTCATTCATAACTTTTCAAATGACGTCGGCGATTGGTGAATTGACGAATGAAAATTGCATTATAGTTTATGGACGGTATATTTAATCTTATATTACGCGGACGCTCTCGGGTATGTCTAGTGCTTTTAGTTGTTAATATTTTAAATCAATAACGTATTTTAAAGTTCGGATTAACGTGTAATAAATTGTATATTAAATAAAAAGTGAAACAAAACAACATTACCACGTGAGTAGTGTAATGCAGTAGTAAACCGAGTAAGTAGGTTAAAAGGTTGCGTACGATTTCAGATTTTTTCAGAATGTAGAAAACAAATTAATGGTAACAATGAATTTTTTTGTTTTAGAAAGAATTACTTCCTTGTTAATAAGGAACTAACCAGATTCATCCATACAAACAAGAGATTAAGTAATTATTTTCTTGTTACTGTCGTCACAATTCTTAATACAATCGATTCGAAGCTCATCAAAACTAACTAAAGCTTGTACGTACTTGTGTTTTCCCCAAATCTGTGATTAGACTCAAATGCTGATATCCTGAATAATAACTTGGTAGGTATAATGAACATTAAAGACAATAATGATACTAAATTGAAAGATTTGCGGCAGGATACTTAAAAAGTGTAATTGGGTCACAACCTAATTAGGTCGGGTGACACCATCGACAAGCATCTTATGGTTGCCATCGAAATAATTGTACCATCGGGGATTTGCTTAACGACGTACCTATTCAAAGAGGCAATGATTCTTGAGTCGGCCGACTGACACGATTGTTTGCAAATCGTTTTTCTCCCTTCAGAGTGTTCTTTTCGTCATGATTTTATATCCATGTTTTAGATCAACACTGATTCAAGATATAAAATATAGATTGAGGATGAAATAACAAATAAATAACATAAAACACGATACCAAGTTTCATGTTCCCATGCGGCAATTCGCGGAGTTTTCGACTTTCTAATAAAATTGTCTAGAAAACATACGAATGGTCTTATACGAGTTAGGAACATATAAAATAAAATTATAGATTTTTGTGTCTCTGTCTATTCTGTGTGTATTCTCTATACATGATTTATTAGGTATTAGGTGAGGTATTAACACTTGACTGCGCGCAGAATATATATATGATCGGGTCAGTAATGCGGGAGGCGGCCCTAACCTGGAGCTTATTTGATTAGACTGAAGATACGCCGACAAATTACTGAAATTTTATATTTTTAGCATCTGTGTATCATCTACGAATACACAGACGTCATGTCCGCCCCCAGTCTTATAGCGCCGACATAAAAACAGCACTTGTTCGCTCGTAATCCATACAAATTTGTACGTACAACACAGGTGTGTAAGAGCCGCAAGCGCGTCGCGCCCAGAATTACACAGTAGTGTTGTAGCCGCAGGGAAAGTATTAACTATTTATTTATTATTTTAATTAGAAATTAATAATAAAGAGGTAGATATATTAATTCAAAAGCCCCTGTAGGTACAAGTAGGTTTACGAGAAGAATAATTAAAACACAAACGAAAACAGGAACGACGTACTGTCCAACTTGTCACAAGCCTACGGTGATATCTGCTTGAACTACGAAAGTGCCCCCTTTACGTAGGCTTCTTGTTATTATTTAATTGCCCTCTATTTTTTTTATATTTTTCAGTTATACAACGGCAAAATACAATTTTACTTTAACAAGAGCACATGAGCGATGTTTAGTCCCACTGTTGAATGGATACTCACTACAAATGTGCGCATACAGAAACACAATATATTAAAACGAAATACTAATGTTATTGGAAGATCGAAATGAACCAGGAGTTCATTGTACCCCTTCGTGATTTTCGAACCAAATGATATTGACAGAATAATCATCGTGATGGAATATTTATTCAGGGATGAATCTAGAGGTTGTTTCAGCAGCCGTTACGATTATATTAGAATCTAATTATTATACCGTTGAGTCACGTTATTGAAATATTTTATAGTAAAGGTACTTGGCGAATAATTTGAGTGTAAAAATAACCTGAAATGCTAATTTCAAGGTCCCAAATTATGATTACTTAATAGTTGATTAAAATCTGTTTTAGATTTGGTCGGTATATATCCGAATTTGACACTACATACGTCAAAATCAATTTCGCGTCACTGTACTATTTATATTTAATCTTCCTCCCGTTCCCTCACGCACGCACACAAACAAACACGCGTACAATAATATATTTATTACATGTATCAATGACATGTTCCAATTCATTGGAAAATTCTGTAGGCCTATCAGAAGCCCTAGAAGATAACCAATTTATCTCAATTTTATTCTCATATTGTTTTGCGACGTTTGTTTCTATTTCTGACCTTTCGTCATGTTGATGAATGCTTTTCGCTGATCGCGACACCGACTTCCACACGTCGTCCGTGATTCCGAATAAAAAACCGTCAAACCTAATTTCTAAATATTTTCTTAGTAAGCGATAATGCATTTCGAAAGCTATGGTTTTTTAAGAACTAGCGACCCGGCCCAGCTTCGCTCAGGTAATTGAGTTTATATTTACTTATATTATTTTTCTTTCATATATGCATCCAGTCATTACCTAGTTCCGAAAACTAACAATTAGATCTCTATCTATATCTAGATCATCTATTTCTAACGACGACCGAATCACTATTTAATTTCTCGCCTAATTTACAAAAAAATATTATCCACCAAAATCTTCCTCAGAAATCACTGCACCTGTTTTTAAAAACTATGCAAAAATCCTTCCAGTACTTTTTGAGTTTATCACGAACTGAGAGACAGACGCGACGGGGGACTTTGTTTTATAATATTTAGAGATGAAAGTTATTTTCTATATTAAAGTTATCCTGAAGCTAATTATCGGTCCGTTACTTTTCTACTATTGACAATGTGTCTCTTCGGAATATAAAGCATTTAAGTCGTCGACCACTAAAATTATCAAATGTGGGTTACAGATCTACGTTTACTATTCTACTATGAACATAGTGAAAAAATCGTATTCGTGGCTATGAAAACAGGACTTTCCCAGATGCATCAACAAACAAAACAATAATTTAGTCATTGTGATTCGGAATTGCCGTAAAAACGTTTTCTCAATCTGCGTCAATACCTTGAATGTAGTAAAAAGCTGCAGTAATCGATTTATTTGGAGCAAACGTTATGGTTAGATGATCAACTCGTTACTGTTATTACGCAATACACAATGCATACAGCAATTAATTTATACATAACAGAATAAATTACGAATATACGGTAATATTGGGTCGTATGATATAACAAAGGAAAAAATATTAAACATGAACAGTTAAGTTAGTATTAAGCAAAATTTTAGCGAATCATCAAAATCCTTCGAGATATTATATTTGGTTAATATGATTACTGTATGGTTATGGTCAGTACCAAAAATGGCTTAGCAGTTCCGTAAACAGATTGAAACTTTCATTTTTTATATGATAACATACGTGAATATATCTTTACAGTATCTGTTCAACGAACGAGGTCGTACTATTTCTTTTATTACTTACTACAAATAGAAAAGAATGAAACTCCTGTAATTTTCAAGGAATATACCATAGACGTTTAGAAATATAATTATAATATCCTGTAAACTAAAGAAATACAGCTTGAACATTCTCATATATTAAGAATATTGTAAGGACGGGTGCATAAGTCAAATACAATTGGCCGAAGTACCGAATACCGATAGACCAACTGGATGGACATAGTCGATAAAACCTTGAATGCGGATTTTGACCTCAAATAATTATTATTGCAATAAATTACAGGGTTAATAATAATACACATTCTCTCCCTGTTGATGGCACAGAAGACGGCTAAAAAGTAAAATAAAGGATGTATCTAAAAGGAAATGTCTTTAAAGTTTTCATCTACTAATATTACCTATACGCACTATCAAGTATATATGTACATATATTCACCTAGAAAAACCTCTCTTTGTACGTGTAACTTTCATCAAGCATTGGAATTTTAAGGGCTAATGAGTGGATGAGTGCCTTAAATACAAATCGTTCCTTAACTTATTTTTCCCTTATTTTTCTTTGTCGGCTATTTCTGGAGAATCCGAGAAAGTATTCTGTTTTTATATATACACGAAACATTCACATTTATATCGCTACACGATTTAGGGTAATATAAATTCATTGCTTATCCACGTAATGTTTATTTTTAGCATAATTGTTAAAGTTCTTTCATTATGAAGCAACAACATTGCTTTTTCGCCGACTGTAGAATATTTATTGTTACAGCCCAATTGAATTGTTATTCAATTATGTTTATAAATAATTACATGTGGGTCTTTGCTTTTTAATATATATAACAGATTTTCGAATACGTTATTTATCTTCGACATCGAAAAACAGATTTTCATCAATTTCACTTTTATATATGTCATGTATATGACCATTAAAAACACGGCTTTCTTATAGTGATACTAATGTTGAGAGTATCGGCTTCAGCAAAAAGCGTCTTTCGCTTTACTTAAATCCCCGACATAAAAACGACTTCAAGAAAGAGACTTATTTATGTGATGATGATTGTTATGGATTTACATGTGTGGCAGAGGCAACCTACCATAAAATGTCGCTGCATTTTACATTACTTCTTCTTTGACTTCTATTAAAAAGCATTCGGCATGATGTTAAAGCACTTTGATACAAAATCTATCCAACTTTCTAATAAATCGTGTCCTTGTTCGAACAGGTTTAAAATTGAAACATAACTTTGTTCCTGAATCTTTTATCATTGTTTTGAGTAAAATAAACAGGAACGATATAATTCCAGTCGCCAAGGCTCATTTATTCGAAATTTACCTTCGAAATAGACCAGTACAAAGACATTCTTTTGAAATATAATTATGTATTTCTAAAACTCATTAATTTCCTATAAATAATAATCATATTCTCTTGGCAGATATGAAAAATCACCTGTTATAAGAAATAGAACTAGGGACAAGAAATAGCACATATTTTACATTTCAAATAGGTTTTTGATGCGTTTAAAGTTTAAATCGACCATACAGAAAGAAACGTATCCCAAAAATATCTATTTCATTAATATGCCTTTTATATTTCATTGATTGGCACGAGACTTCATAAAATTGAAGAATTTATGCAGAGCATACTGCTTCAACTTGTTCCAATCTAGATTGGTGAAGTAGATTTTGTTTATTAAGTGGAGTATCATGTCAAGAAAAAATAAACTCTCAACTGGTAACATCAAAATGATGAAGGCAAATGTATCCTAATGCCAGTTTCAACTTAAAATTGTCAACTTATATTATTAATCTCAATAAGTTCAAAACTTTACATAACATAATTATGGTTTCAGGAAATTACAATCTGGGAGGCCTCATATTTAGTATCTGCGATTCGTACAAGGGAGCTAAAATTGTCATTTAATATCTTTATGTATTTCTACAGTACACTACTTTGAAAGGATTCCATAAAATAATAAGCTGGAGAATTAATGGTCTGAAAGTAAGTGATCTGAAAGTAAGCAGCGGACCCTACAATTTGAGGGATGGTTATGAGCTAAACTTTAGGGTTTGGAATAGTATAAAAGTGCTTATAGTTAGTCTATCGAACGAAGAAGATACACATTTCAATGTCAAAAGAATAGGAAATCACATTAGTATGATTTTCTTAACATGATAGTACAAATTAATACAAGGTAATTTAAAAGGTGGTAGAGCCGTTAGAGCTCGCCCGGGTCATTACCACCACTACCCTCATAACCCGCCGTAAAGCAACATGTTCTGCATGTATTGTGTTTCGGTTGGGGAGGTGTGGTTACCGGATACACATTGATGGGGTCGACCATCTTAGTCGTCAAGAGTAGGTACGCATCCGAGTCCATCCTGAAATAGAACTCGTGTTCTATTTGAGATTGGACGTGGTTGTCCATGGGCTGCAGTGACCATTTAACATCAGGTGGCCTGCATGCCCGTTTCTTACTCTTTCATTATAAAAAAATAACGGTCCGACAACACAAATAATGAAGGGGACCTTTTTTCCCAGATTTATTTGGTAAAAATGTAGTACATACCTGCAGAGCCAATTCCCTAGTTGGTGACAGAATGAGCGCTCTTAAATTTTTTCCAGGCAATGCTTTGTTCGTAGGAGCCATGAGCTTTTCCAACATTGGTAGTACAAAGCAAGCTGTCTTCCCCGAACCGGTCCTAGCCATGGCAACAACATCTTTGTTATCTAGTGCTAATGGGATTGTCTGAAAAAAGATAAGAAAAAAAGGCTACCCATTACATTTTGAGTGCAGCACGAATATATACAGCAGAATCTTGATAATTCAAACCTCAATAACTTAAACAACTCTATAAGTTAAAAAATAATATGTTCCCTTCCCATCGAATCCCAACTCCCTGGACCCTTGATAACTGAAAACCTCTACAACTTAAAATATTTTGTGTTTCCCGTGGACATTAAGTTCACATCAGTCTTGTAGTGCAGACATAAAAACAGCACTTTCGTTTGACCATAATCCATACAAATTTGTCCGTACAGCAGACAGGTGTGTAAGAGCCGCAAGCGCATCGTGCCCTGAATTACACAGCAGTGTTGTAGCCGCTGGGAAAAGGTTAAATAGAAGGCAATCAATAAAGTTAAACAGCAATTACAGTTCAAAGTTGACCAGTAGCAGATGTTTAATGTAGGATTCTATAATTTGGGCACTTATGAACTACCATCTCTGTCTTCAAGAGTAATAATGCATCTATGCCCAACATCAGACAAGACTTTAGTATTGTGTGATGTTTGAAGTGCAGGGTCCCCTTAATATCAGAAGGCCTCTTTGCTCATTTGCTACTTTTTAAAATTAAAACAAAAAATGAGAACGTAGCCCACCTGACGTTAAGAGATCTCAGCTGCTTATAAACATTTGTAACCAACTCTACATAGAACAGAAGTTCCATTCGAAATCTTTAAGACGTTCCTTCTTTTGAGGGCTAAGATAGAATGTCTTTAGATGTGAATCTGGTTTACTCAACCACTCAAACCAGAACACTGCTAGATTATCATTATAAGGTAGAAGAAACCGTGGTGAGTGAATGAACACACATTTTCTGCCATCTTAAAAAACCAAATTTCTTACTTTTCTCTGGATCGGAGTTGGTTGTTTATAGCCACGTTTAGTTATACCCCTCAGGAGCGGGAAACTTAACCCCATCGATTGGAATCCACCGGATCCTTTCTTCTTCTTTTTATTTTGCGTGTCATTTTCCGTGCTGCCTTCCTTATCTGGCACTTCAAAGCCCGGGAGATCATCTCCCAGAGCCTTTGTCTTTACCATTTTTATATATCAGTCATTGGTACTATTTACGAGGTAAAAATATAAAATTACAATTATTGTACTGTGTAAATACACGTGCAAGTTACAGCGAAACGTGTTTTGAAGTTTAACGTTTTTGACAACATCAATTTGACATTTGATGTATCATTCCTCACTTTGACTTTGATGGCAGTCCTAGTTTCTTTACTTAGTTATTCAGGCCAGAGAAATAGAAATTTAATGATTTATACATGCCGCGAGGCTGTGCATGCTTCAATCAATTTAATTTAAATTTGATTAATGGTGTCATTAGATTTAAATTATTTAATTAGTCATGTCATTTTATTTTAAATTGTGTGTCCATTACATATATAATGCTACCGACGGAGTTTGTTATTGTATTGTGCCTGACGTAAATTCGAAAGTGACAAAGTTCGTTTCGCTTTCTTTTAAACGCCTTGGTATGAAAATGATTAATTACATGATCTCTCATCACTTCTAACAGTATATTTATCTACAGGCATAATTTTAATATTTCTAAAATTAATAGATTGCTTCATATTTAGACGTAAAAATCCAAATATCGTGGATTTGCTATAAAGACGTACGCATTTATTTAATTTACATATCCATATATAACCAATAACGAGCCTAAAGTACATAAATAACAGTTGTTAAATAGTCCGTAGGAATCTTCCATGTCTAGTTACGGTTATTATAAACACTATAACATGTCTTTGCTATAATCATATCCTAATACAGTCATACTAGAATAATACTTGTTTACATTGAAATATTGCATGAACTATGCATCAAAGTGACACAATTAAATCTAAGGGCATGTCAAACTGAATTTATAATTTTCTTAGGAAGTTAAGGTCTCTAGCCGTTTGTAGGTCAAATATAATTGTGGCTAATAATATCGACATTTCTATTTATTGAGGATCAAATTGAAAAAAAAAAATTAAGGAAGGCAACAATTACCTATACTCTCGGAGTGATTAGTCTAAGCATAAATAGCCACGAAAACCTAGATGATGGATACTTCATTACTTTTTAAGTTCGGAACCATAGTGTCTTTAAATTTTCAGTCAAATTAATATTAAAAATTAGTAAAAGTTTCCTAAATATAATTCCGACGGATAACGTCGCACACTTAATTATAAGTATGGAATAGATTTTCTTTAATTTTTATTTATTCATTTAATCTTTATGTAATTGATATAAATGTAAAAATGTAAAGGTAGATTTAAGCTCCAAGCATTCTTTTAAGGCAACCTCGACTGCAATTATTTCAATGTTGTATGAAAAGAATTGTAGGTTCGAGAATTGTCACACATGAACAAATATTACAGCGTCGGGGTTTCCCAGACTAGTTTGTTAGCCACCAATAACGGAAGATTCCTTGACGGGCGACGGTCAACGGTTTCTCGGTATACCGCGACCTTTTTCCATTCACTCACTCTGTTTACCATATTGATATTACACATATAAAAGTAAGTACAATATTTTTTTTATTAATTGGACACACTTAAAGCTATGAGCTTATGTGGTGAGGAAAGGTGGGAGAACTATAGTTCGACCGGGGAAGTACCAGCGCCGCCCTCATAATCCGCCGTAAAGCATTACTTATGTTTCGGTTGGAGAGGTGCAGTTGCCGGCTACATTTTAAAATGAGGCGACCATCTCAGTCCGCAGGAGTAGCAACGTATCAACGTTCGAGCTCATATGGGATTTCAGTCGTCGATGTGGTTGTACGTGTATGTTTATGGGCTGCGACTAATTAACATCAGCTGGTTTGTATGCTCGTTTCCGACTCCTCTTGCATAAATATATGCATATATAAGGCAACCATCTTAATTTTTTGATACATTTATATGTATGGCTATGTAAGAAATAACCAAAATAAATATGATTAAAATAACCCTTTTTAACCACTATTTTATAAATGATGTACTGCTATGTAGTTCATAGCAGGTATCTAAATATTTTTTCGCTGGTAATGCGGAAGGTTGACTACCATGCGGGGAGCGACACGGGCCGACAGTCGTCGCCCGCTGTGATGTCCAGAGGGTGAACGTCGTGCTAGGTTTCCAGCACGCCGCCGATGTGGGGGGAGGATGTGTGCCGTGGAGGTGGATCTGGTGAGGCCGGATGCCATTGGAGTGTCGCGGTATGCGAAAGCTTTCCCGCGGCTACACCCCGCTGTGGAACGGCGGAACACCAGATCTTTATTGGGCTGGAGTCCAACATAACCTTCCGTCGGCTCCATGGCGGAAGGTACTTCATTCCGGGTTACCTGACGTAAAAAAGTAATGCCGAAGGATAAAATTAGTGTAACATAAATCTCATCTCATCCAATTTTGTTTTTTTCCAGCTTCTCATTTTATTTTGTCTCAAAATAATTTATATAACAGAAAGACATTGCGAGATAATGAGTAATTGTGTAATTGTATTTTTGTGTTGCCTGCCGCTTGACTTAATATTATAATAATTATTTATATTGTAAAGTAATATAATCATAGTAATAATTCTTGCTATCCTTTAATGATTCGTCAGATGGAAGAATTATAACTCTTGCTGGGAGATCTAGCTGGAATTGTACAGTTTACAAGGTGGTAGAGCTCGCCCGGGGCGGTACCACCGCCACCCTCATAACCCGCCGTA
>DWON01007165.1:0-13187 GCA_018251015.1 Phocides pigmalion okeechobee
CCTAGCTCGCTCACTCTCAGAATACGTATATAAAATATTTACATAACACTGTTAGTTATAAAATTTCGCTATTGTCCACGTAGAAAACTGAAAGTCACGCTACTTAACTTTTGTATTAGTAAATATTGTTTCGATAATTTTAAAAACTCGTATTAAATTTGTCGATACGAGTAATCGCCAATGCATTGGTAACTTTTTTTATGTGAGAAGAGTAGTAAACGAGCATGCAATCCACCTGATGTTAAGTAGTCGCTGCCCATATTCATCCACGTACAACCACAAACACTACCGAAATCCTATCTGTGCTCGAACGTAGATACGTTGCTACTCCTGTGGGCTAAGATGTCGTCGTCTCGCTTCAAAGTGTAGCTAGCAACCGCACTTCTCCAACCGAAACACAAGTAATGCTTTACAGCGGATTATGAAGGTGGCGGTGGTACTTCCCCTGTCGAACTATAGTTCTCCCACCTTTAAAATGTTTCATGAAAATACTTTATGTGACTCTTCTTTGAACTAAGTCATCTAAAAATCCACTATGCGTTCAAATCAATCACAGCATAAACATTCAATGTGCTATTCAACTGCAAATTGACAATTCATAGACCTTTGAGATTTGCCAAACTTTAAAACGTGTATGCGTATGATCTTTTGTTTAAGCACGTGATATATTATTTTCCGTTAAAAACCCTAGCCTTCGTGAAGCTCAAAGTCTAACTAATAACTTATGTGTTTTTGTAAAGACACTAACGAAATATTTATCACATAGACACTAGAAAGAAAGTAATTCAAGTAGTTACTATAAAATCACATTCTTATTTGTTTAGTCAATAAAAGTCTTTGATGTACGCCGCTCAGATTAATGACTTCGAACAAATGTATTTATTCTTCATTTGTTACAAACAAACAATGTAACGAAGAATATTTAGAGAAGAACAAAAAATTCGTGTTCTTCTACAAATGTTTTCCAACACTTTTTTTACTGTCAAATCTACAATTTTATTGTTCTATATTCATGTTTGATGACAAATGGGCATCCTAAATACGGGTCACAATTTAAGCCGGGGAGCGGAATTGTGGCGCACAGGTAGGTACGATAAAGCACTCAGGTCATAGGAAGTCAATAAAATAATAGTCGGGAACCCGCCACACAATAGTACAGCGGTGGAGTGCAAACAATGAAGATCATAAACTATCTTAGGCCCGATTTAGACTGGCTACACGAATATCTAACTACTATAAACTTGGTATGACTAACTATACAAATTAATATGTGTAAAGTTAGCTTTATACTTAGTCGTATATTTTTTTCTATAAATACTTAATTAGTCCTAAATGTAAATGAATAAGATATTATGTTAGAGGCTATGTTAGAGGAGTAGTTGGCGGGCACGCAGATTACCTGATGCTTTATAGTCACTATAGTCTTTTCTTCTGAGTTATTTTCGCGAGCATTTTTTCTCACAATCAACTAAGGTTATCTAGGTAAAGGTTAAGGCTCACGATCAATTGGTGGCAGATTATAAAGGTGACAATGGTACCTTAAACTATACTTCTATAACATACCTACTTAATCTTAGGAACATTTAAAAAAATTGCTTGGCTTATATATACCTAGCAAAGTGCATAGTCTTAATGAGGAAACATACGCGTTATGAGGCATCATATAAAAAATATCTCAAAGTTACATTAAACTTACAAGCAACAAACATCATAAAGTTACCCTCGCTAATACAAAGCGACGAGGACGTCAGTATAATACACATTACAAACATATCAAGTTTCTCAGCGAACCACTTATAGAATTAAATTCTATTGGTGAATTAATTCCGCGCTCCGTAATCTGGATGGCAAGGCACACGCTGTCCTCCTATTAGCTAGTTTTCAATTTCAAACAGTCCCCAGTTGTCCTTTCGATTCTACACTAACATATGAATGAGACCGCGCTATTCAGATCCGGACAAACTGACAGATGTATTCGTTCCCATGTAGGTTACACACAAGTGGTGAGACTTTGTCACATGGCATGCACTTGAATAGATACGTCTTGATACAAAGTAATCGTCATCTAAAATTGACTTTTATGTGATACATAATACTCGAGAATAAATACATCAGCCGGAACGCTTTAAAATTACAATCGTGACTCTCGTCCGTAGATGTTGAAAGCTCACGGCAATGTTTTATTTAAAGCTAAGGCGCGAGAGCCATAAATCATTTACTGTCTTTCGTTGCGATTGTTCGATTACATTTTAAAGAATAAATCGTAACAGAATACGAAACTAATTGCGCGGGTTGTTGTGGTGCACGTCAATAACGGTTCAAAAGTAGGGAGTTGTATGAAACATTTGAATGCCAAAAAATGATTTCATATGTCATATAGGAAAAATGATATACGTTGCATTGTTAAACGTGATATGAAATGATTTCAAGACATTAATTATAATGGCCCCGAAACGAAACGTAATTAATTTTTATTTGTTGTGCCGCAGTTATTAACATTGGAATTAGGCGAAACTGGTTTCCAGTAGACAAGAAGTTGATTTTTAAAGTCCTGTTCGGAAATCGGATTCAGCGAAGTGCAAAAGCTGACGCGAAAACAATCGCTTATTAATATAGCGTCAGCAAAACATCGTTTGAATCGAAACGATAATATTAAGTCGTTCTCGTCCTGCACAAACACCCCTACTGCCTTCTGCTCTTAGAATATATTTAACCTACGTTATAAATCTAGTTGGCTATAACATCCGTTCGATTTATACAAAACATATAAAAATAGTTAAACATTATTGTTTAATATACCAAATGAATCTTCAATATTTACTTCTCAATTTTAATTACTACTTCAATTTCCTTTCTTATAGATACCATAATAATACAAAATTAATAATAAATTAAATTTGATTATAAGTGGAGCAAAAACATAAGATAATATATTGTGAACAAGAAGAAAACTTAAAAGATTTTATGAAAAAAATCTTTACTACCTTCGGTAACAATCACTTTACTATTACTGTTACTCTTCTAGAAGGAATTTTTAATTAATTCCCACCTTGAGATCTTTAGAATGAATTAAATATATTTTATCCTATTGATTAAAGCACAAGGACAATCTTTTAATTACATACTAATATATTTATATAATCTAATCTAGTATGCACAAGGTAACATTTAAACATATAATTAATCTTTTTGTACTATACACTAATTAAATGTACGAAGGGCTTAATGCTCAAAGTATTATTTAGTTCTTATTATAAAGTACCGCTACCACCATATATAAAGGTTTATATTTTAAAGCATTCACTATGAAGATAGGAAAAAGTGAAGAGGGGTAAAATATATATTATATTTTATCACCCAAGAAACAGTCAGTTTCTAAGACATTAACAGAACAATTGTGGTTTAAAAAGTGGCGGTATAAATTAAAAACAACATTAAAATACGAATTACAACATTATTTATATATTACCTCTATCTATAATATGTAATATACAAACAAAAATATATGTTCAACATTGAGTTAGACATACAGACCGAAATTTATAGAAATAAACAAGTCTTTACCACTCTAGCTCGTAAGGTATAACTGAAAATATATTTCACAGATAAATAGATATTGTCACACCAATAAAGTCAGTGGTACTCAAAGTCAATCTTTACACTGTCAGAAAAATCGATATTTATTAATTGTTGTATACCGTACGTAAGCTTAATGTCTTCATCAATAACTGATAATTTATGTACGGCACGATCGGTACAAGACGAAATTGCGGCCGCCGGCTCCCCTTTGTAATCAGTGCAGAATTATAAAACCCTTGCAACACCGCAGGGTTTGTTCCTTGAGTTATTAACAAACTTATGTCTCAATGAAAGGTATCGAACACTTTTCAATCGAAATTATATACGTTTGTACGCTTCTTCGAATTACTCCTGGGCTCTACAGGGAAGTACTTGCAATTACATTTTTATTGAACGCGATTCGCCACATCAGTGGATACTTTCAGCCGTGACCATTTAATTTCGAGCTCAATGTGTAATAGCTTTAAGTTCAAAGTTGCGTACAACGTTCAAACTAATGCCGGTGGTACAATTAGACCATTAACGATCGCTGATGCGGTTAATAAACGGAATAATAATAATATCCATAAAACACTTCAGCCTTCAACCTCCCACTGAAAGACTGTTAGAACAGATGTATTCAGTCAGCTCCAATATATTTATACACACGAAATAGATGGATGTGTATCATTAACCAAACCATCGTGCTTGCCTCTTGTTTACTAAAGATAAACGCCTGAGCACTTGAAATTTTCGGTGGCTATTTTTAACGAGGTCTTTTATTAGTTTTAAAAAAGGCCGTTTAGATTAGAACGGGCGTTAGAGTTAGTGGCTTATTGGTATTTGAAATATTGGGTGGGAGGAATGGCACTCCTCCGATGTATTAATAGCCTCAGTATGAAGTATCGGCCGTCGCACGACATAATATCTTCTGAATTGACTCCGTTATAGAGCGGAGTTATCTATGGACTTAAAACATTTTTATACTTTACTCTGTTCATGAGAATGACACGTAAATTGGTGTTCTCATACTCGCAAGTGTTTTCTATATTTTTCTTAAAAGTAATTCACTTTATGTGCAGGTTATGATAATACATTTAATACCAGCATCTAACCTCGACGTTACTTGCTAGATATAAACTTAGGTTTTTGCTATAAATAGTATAGCAATTATTAATTTGAAACATATTTCTAAAAAGGCTATTTGGATTATAATTATGTTTGGTCATAGCGAATATAATATGATGATACAACATAGCTTATAACGAGACTAAATAAACCGGCTCTCTGTGTACTGTATTAGAGATAAATTAATGCAGTAGGAATGCACATTAAAAAAAATAAAAGGAGTCATGAATAATGTTTTATTTTCAAACTAATAGTAGGGATGCGTTATTATGTTACTTTTCTACCAGGTCAACATATTTCCTCTAAATACATAGAAAATAGAAATATTCTAACATACGTACGAACTTTTACTAACAGGATAAAAAACCAATCGCAGTATGTAAATAAAAATTATCAAATGGACACTATCTAGATATTTGAGATAAACTTGATTCGAATTGATTTTAGATCGTTCCTAATTGACTGATAACAGCTTCGAGCGATCGGTCTTAAGTGCACAAATCGATCGACGTTTTATCTTAACTTTAAATGAACGAATCGAATAAGTATCTAAGTTATATGCAACTGATGCAGAAATAAATCGAAACCAGTTCGTAATATCTTCATCAAGAGGTGTGTTCGATCGATTACATCGGGGCAGTATTCATTACAACCCAATACTTATGCAAGTATCTCTGTATGTGTAGATGATGCATCGTATATGCGTCCTTTACATACACCCTTTGATCCTTTGATCGTTACAAGGCCCGCTCTCTGAGACAATCCCTTCGAAGAACTTTGCTTTGTAATATTTTACATATCTACTTGTTAAGTAATAAAAATCCTTAGAAAATCGATGAATTTAATATTTCCTATGCTTAATATATTTTATTACAATTCATGAACTGTTTAAATATTAATGATATCAATTTTAGTGTACAATACTCCAGCGGTAAAAGCCGTATAGTAAAAAAAAATCTAAAATATTCTATTGCAAAAAGTGAACATTCAATATCGGCTTGTCTTTTCTTAAAAAATTAAGTCGCAAAATAACATTTCAATTCCTTTTTTTAGTTTTTTTTTTAACATTTATTTATTTGGGAATATGCAGAATTGCAAAAACTATTCCTAAAAAAAATAATCACAAAGTAACAATAAAAAAACATTTTGTATTATTTTAAATATACAAACTGTATAAACAGTAATGATAACGACTTCAGTGTATGATGCTTAAACGACCTTGGGAATAATAAAAAAAAACTAGAAAAGCCTTTTGCAAAATAGAAATAAAATAGTCATTAGGACATATCCCAAATGCATATTTATTTCCACTCACATTTAGTTACGTGAGTATTACAAATACTTTTTCGCAAAATTTAAAATCACAAAGTAATATTGAAATGGTAAACATTAAAAGGAACATTTTAAAATTAAAAGGTAAGAGAGTATCCAATTTGAGTGCGTATTTAAAAGCTCGCAGTCATTATAATATCGAGCTTTCTTTATCGCTATTTTAATTAGGGTTATTTTGGACCTCGTCGTTTTCTATAGTTCGTGAAATATTTAGCCGATGCAAATAACACACGTTCCGCGCGGTTAGGGCTGTGAAATAATCAGCAAACGAACGACCAACAGATATATTATAATATAGCTTCTGCCTTCTTCTCGTGGTAGTGAATATTTTCAAATTTTAACATTTTCTAACAGTAAAAATTTACGTATTTACACCCATAACTCTTAAATCGACATTTTCATATATAAAAAACATATAAGTGAAAGAAGTATCTTCATTTTTGTGTTTTAATTTTAGGATCTTAGTAGGAGAGGAGTAGGAGAGGAATCGTAGTAGGAGCTAAACTTAAATTGAGCATTGAGTAATTTTGTTTTATACTCAAAAGACCGGAACATCATAGACTGAATTACCAATAATCAATCAACGTGTTGATAACTTTATAAATTGGGTTTATTTACGTGCAGTCCAGAATAAGTTAAGCACTCATCATTGGTATTTTTAATCTCCTCTCAGATCTGCAGATAAAGAGTAAAAATTACACCGTTTTAAAGCATTTCTCTCACTGGCGCAGTTTGTCATTTAGCGCGCACTTATCGATGCCAGCGCCAGATAGCTCGTGTTTATGTCGCTTAAATTAAATCGCGCGCGTTCATTATTGTGACACTGTTTTTATATGTTCTCAAATCGAACCATATCAAGCCAAATCAAGCAAAAATATTCTTTACATAATTCTTTTTGAACGTCTAAATAGGTTTCGGAAGTTGATAGAGCCTATGCGATTGGGATACCTTCACAACAATGTCGTTATGCCCACAGTTGCATATAAGCCATTTTAGTCTTCAGAAGTAGTAACGCATCTACTTCAGAACTCAAAACTCCCGTCCTGTTAACCACTTAAGTTCAGGTGGCTTATACGCAAAAAAACTATTACGGACAGTATATCGTTTTGAAGTAAAATATTTTTAATTAATGAAATGCTAGTGGAGCTGGCAGTTTTTATTACTTTATCATTTAAGTTAGTAATAATTGATTTTATAATAAGTGTGCTTTTTATATCATGATTGTTATATAATCAATTTGTTTTAAAAGATTTTTGATTAGATTTAGTATTTGATTGCAAAAGCGTATATAGTTCTCCATAAAGTATCTACATGATACCTTACGTTGTCTGTATTTAAGAACAGCCATTAAATTTTTATTTTTGGTTACAAAACTGATTATTGTCAAATAAATTATTATACTTTGCTACATACTCAGTATATTGTTGTCATCAATATACTGATTATGGGCCGACGATATATTCGATTTTATTTCCTCAAATTACATACGCCCTTGTCCCATACAAACAGTTAACCCGATGTTTACCGGCGCGCCGTTTGTTTAGTTGTTTTGATCATTATTTACATGTCTATCGTTGCGGAGTAAGAATCGATTGAACCGAACACAGCGGAACAAACACAGACATCGGGCAACAACAAAACAAAGTGGACGCAACGCCTACGGAGTCAAGCGGGGCGTAATAAAATTATATTCTCATAAAAATCAATATAAACACCATAACATTCTATAAGCACCGCCACGATTTAACTTAACGTCTTCATTACGCCCCGCACGACCTCCCGATTGCGGGAACTCAGTGCAATTTTCGAGTCGAGTCGAATCGTAGTCGACTCCGTAATTTGCGTCGTTCGAGGCTCGATTTGTCGATGGGCACAATTCTGAAAGCCTCTCCCGACAATTTCTGCGTCGACTCGTTGGGCAATTTTCGAAGGCGAGCGATTCGCGCACCGAGATGCGAAGGTGCTCAGACCCACATCGTAATTGAGGTTTAAGGCAAGTCGTAATTTTAAAATTACGTCGATTGAGTGTTCGCCTTTTATTGTATACTCGTAGCGACGAAGTTAAAAGCCTTAAACTCCCGATCGATGTCAGCAGTCTTCATTCGTTACATTGTTTCGAAAACAATGAAATTAAATGGTTACGGCCTTAAACACACTAATACTTTTTTTATTTCTCCACATATTATCCTCGATGTCATTGTAGGCCACATTACAGAAAGGTCACAAAAAACGAACTTGAAACCAAACAACAACTTACCAATTCTGAAGACAGTTATTGCCTTAAACGTGTAAGCGACAAAAAATTGCGGATGCATCCAATCAAATGTATTCTGCATTAACAGAAAAAAGTGAAGAATCCACCTGCACGGTCATAATTTGCGGTCAATAGCCTAATTATGTGCTCTATTCAAAGTCTAAACACGCCGCAACAATTTTATTTTCCATTACCGTCACCTTTCTATGTGAAAGAATTATAATAGCGCAACCTGCGCTCGAGCAGCGGAGTTTTCGTGACGGAATGATTTACGTCATGGGGCTAGTTAATTGTATTTTTCTCCTAAAAAATGCTATGCATTATCTCCTAGCGGTCGACAGGTAACAAATCTTGCTTTTCAAATATTATTACTCATCGTATTCGATTTGGGAGCGAGCGAACCCGCTACGAAAGCTACATCGCCACCTACTCGGCGTCCCGCGGCTCACAGTATTCTTTGGTCCCCCAAACTTTAATCAAATGCGACACATATTCATCTATTCGTCTCTGTCGCACGCGTAGCGATTAGACGACGGTTGTCTACTGCCGTCTCGAACTACTAAAATAGACTTTGCCCAAGCGCAATACTCGTGTCAAAAGTTTTGTGTAGAGTCAGTAATGGCTTACGAAATTTTCCCCTACCTCGGGACTTTTTTGTACAGTCGATCTGGTGTGTTAGGGTCGTAGAGTTGTGTTAGTTAAAAAATTGAATAGATCGCGATGTCGTGTTTATTGTAACATAGGTTTTTATGCGATGGCCGGCAGATGCCTTCTCGCTAGGTGCGCTCAGAACTCGATTCTGTTATAGTATGGACAACAGTGTCAGTTGTAAATAAGGATTTGTATAGACCATACGTATCGAACACGTGAATGCAGTGCGAGCTTTATTGCTGTTCCTAATTGTTTTTCGATTTAAGTGATCTAATAAGAACCTTAGCGGAACGCATGCAATGTATGTGTTGTGATATTGAAGATTGATTTTTTATGTGCCTGTGTTAATACGGATGAGTGATTAGAAGATAGTTGTAAACAAGTTTTTATTTATTGTAAGTATTTTTGTGTACGTTGTTCGTTATTTTGTACGGTACAGTTAATGTACAGATTATTAAAGACATTTATAAGTGTTTTCTAACTTTTTTTATTTTACTAAATGATTTTTTTTCTGATTGTATGTGAGTAGGTGCAAAGAAGATACTTAATTATAATTTAATATCTTACCATTGATGCATATTACTTATATACCTATCCATATTTATCTCTCATAAATTAAATGACATGATTATAATTTATTAATTGGTTATGTACATACATTATAATATACCTAACTTTTTTATCAGGTCTTTTTATTTTGGACTTATTTCGTATGTATCGGATTAATTTAGAATATTATGCTTATTTAAATCTAAATTTTATTATAAATTTACACTTGTAGGGGATCTTTGAATTTTTTATATTATTTTGAGGATATAGATACTTATATATTTTTTTGTAAAACAATTAACTTGATCGGTTTTAAAATTATTAATTAAATAGTTAACGTTCCTTATTACAAAATTTTCTCAGGTTAAATTAATTTTATTGATTTAAGTTTAACTTAAATTGATCTTTGAGTCAAATAATATTTGTTATTAACATCAATATAAAATAAAAAAGGCATAGCGGCTCAAGTCAAACTCTTTAAAGATCGAGTTGGAATGTATCGAGATAAAGGATGTCATCCGGAATCTCGAACCTAAAAGCGAAATCCACATTGAACCCTCTATTACCCTAAATTGAACCTTATTTCGTGGGAAATGAAGTTCAATATAGTACAGTTGGGGTAAAGGAATTAGTTTTTGATTTTTTTTATTAGAAGGACCGGTACAAAAGTTTTGACCTAGCTTTTGGAATTCATAAATTCAAAGGCTCCTTCTCAGATTTATTTCTACGAATTTGTTTGTTTTTTGTTTATTTTTTATATAAATACTTACTTATCTCCTCCCTAATCATTTACAAAATCAGCGTGATATTGATTTATGACAAATTCAGAGTAACTAGTTTAAGTATTTAGAATACTGACTTATGTACTACCTCAGATAATACTTTGGCTCTATTTGCGGTTGAATATGGATATCTATGGGCTGCGGTAGGTAGTCTTAACATTAGCTAATAAAACTTAATTCCATATCAATGTTTTACTCTATGTCGCATTGAATAAATATCATCTAAAAAATTCAATCCTTAACTAAAGTACTTTAGATTAACTGGTCATGGAGATAATATTTAGCAGATAATAAAATGATTATTTAAAATTCTGTGTGAGTATGATTGTGGCCCTTATAAGCTTGGGTCTATAAATATTAAAGTTTAAAGAAAATACGCAATCATTATGTAAAAAATACACAAAAATGAACACATAATGTTTTCCTTAGCTAACTTTTTCCTGGACGGAAACGTACACAAAGTATTATATGATTATTCTCCATACAATTCTTCGTGTTTTATGACTTCACAAAAATACTGACATTCACTTAAAATTGTTCTCTTACCTTGTAGGAAACATTTCCTCAGCAAGTACAATTCGAAATAAAACCGCGAGCACAATATTTCCACTACCTGAACAGAATTCTGTGCTTTTATCACTTAGGTATTTTCTTCAGCGACTTCCTCAGATAGCGAAGGCTTTCTCAGCCGAGGAAATGAAATTCTTATCGTGCCTCCGTAGAAAGAAGCTCACTTCTTTCTGTTATCCGCGCAGGAAATAAATAGGGGGAAACACCCGCGCCACTTGCAATAACCCGCATCTGATTGCTTGAATCACACCAAAATTCGGGCTCAACCTAAATATGTCTCGTAAGATACATTTAGGGATAATTTAATTATGTGTATATTCGCTACATGCTATTTTTAGAAGAAAACTTGTGAATAAATTTCAAATGTATACGCTTTAATATGCTATTTGAAATGAAAAACAAAAAACTTATAGGAATTAATTACAAAAATATACAATTATTGCAACATATACAACAACATAAAAGTAAGTAATAAAATTTTGAGATACCCAATCTAAGCAATTTGCTTATTAAATAATTCATAACAGCAGTGGATATTACATAGGAATGTTTTTGAAATAAAGCTAATCGGAAACCTAATAGATGAGAGTTTTTTGTTTTTTATAATTTGAGATTACATACTGGTACATACTAATGCAAGTACTTTTTAATGATATGCAGCAATTATGTCCGTGATAACAATTGAACTGCATATAGAGTATAAAATGAGCAAGCATGAGTGAAATAAATTAAATTTCAGCAAAATAAACAACGAGTCGGTTATAAAAGCTGATTGAATAACGTAAACACTTTATGAAAACATTGATAAATTTTATTGTCATTATGCATATTCACGGCGCGGTTTTACGTTCGAAATCACAGAACGGGCTTAAAAACTTTCAACAATGATGTCCCCTTTTTCATTCTGACGCTACACAAAATTTACGATCGGTCCGCGGGCGAACATTGCGTTGCGTGCCTGATGTTTCTAAAAATGTGTCAAACTTTTTACAAACTTCTTTCATTTAGCTGTGTCCGGCCTTCCACTGTAGCCTTGTGAGATCTCTCTCTATTGTTCGTTTTTTAGTCTCTATTGAAATGTCGCCTGGATAAGGATTTTGAGCAACAACTCCAAAATGCTGAACGCAATATAATGAAATTTCTCCTTTCTTTACAACAAAGTTATTACCCTAAGATAGGTTCTTTAAAATCACAGGACAATTTAACACAATTACAACAATAGCCCGTAAAAGACTTTCTAAATGTGAAAGAACAAATAGCAATCACATACAAAAATGTTCATTATTTACAAAGTTTACTTACAGAAACATATAGTAATATAAGTAAATAATTGCTTTAGTATTCTGAGTCACAAAATTTAATTTTATTAGAACATCGTAGATTGCTTGCTTCCTGTACATTATTTATGTATACCTAGCTACGTAATTCTGATCTCACATTAATTCTCAAATCTAATAATTTATCAAATTATAAAAAGTGCAATATTTTATTCAAACCCCTCATTCATAACGAAACGTGCATCTGTGTCATATATCAGTATGCAGTATCGATATTTGCATAATCGGTTTATTTTAAAATTTATATAGTGTCCCACTCTCAAACCGGTATTAGGTTTTGATTGTCCCGTCTTTTTACGGTTCATGGTGAAGCATGGTCGTTTATATTTTGTCTTAGGTATAGTTTATACCTTTAAATTTAACTTGATGAAAAAGTTTCTTTATAGATTAAAATTTTTGTTTAATATTCAAATTAGTTTTGATATTGAAATTCAAATTCAAATATTTTATTTCATTGTAAGGTATATTACATATACTTAATGAACTTAATGATATAGCAAGATATCTAGGAATATTAAAAAAAAGCAATAGTTATAACAAAAAATTGATATTTCCTATGCCTATTTTAATCCTTATAAACAATATGAATATCCTATGTAAATCGGTAGAATTATTTAAATTAGTATCTCGTAAATCCGATTTTATTCCCTATAAATATTACAAAAGTTTGTAAAGTTATATGTTACGAACCAACTTATTTATAAAATATATTTTTACGTGTTAAACTGAAAAAAGCTAAATTATGAACAATAAAATGTGTATTATTTTGACATTACAGACATATAATTTAATACGTGTTCATTTATTTTTACACATTTAAAATTACACAAGCTTTGTTATTTCTCGCAAGATAATTTCATGTAAGTAGGTTCTTGACGTAAGTATGAATGTTATGTGTTTTTCGTGTAATTAAATGCCAAAAGATTAGATACATTGTCTAATTTATATACGACTAAAATACCAACATTAAATATAAGCTCAAAGAATACAAAGTATCTTTATTTAATCTTGAAATTCCCGCTGACA
>DWON01007166.1:0-13186 GCA_018251015.1 Phocides pigmalion okeechobee
AGTGGTTCAATAATAAATTGTCTAATTTGTTTGACCAATGAGTTTTTTACACCATCAACGCCCGGGGCTTTATCATTGCGCAGGTTAATGATGAGTTTTTCAACTTTTTATCAAAATATCTGTTCATTATGTTTTATAACGGGTACTCACGATTTTTGATTTTTAATTGCCGATATTTCCGATTTGCTGTGAATTAAAGTATCCGTTATGTTATAAAATGCCAGTAATTGATGATTATATTACACAAAATTAAATTATCTTAACCTAACCACGTTCAAAATTTGCAAAATTGTTTCCTCAATATCATATTTAGAAGTTTCTTCAACGAAAATATTGATTTCGAAAGCAATTAACATCGTTTATTTTAACCGCCTCTCTTAAATGTAATTTATGATACACAAGTAATGTGAATTGGGTTCTCAGCATGTTGTATTTAGTTAGTTTGAGTATTAACAACAGGTAGAAATAACATTAATTTTGCCCGACGTAGATTGATGACGAAATTATGGATGCTAGCTGTTCATTGCACTACTAATAAACGCATATCAATTCACACACACACACATACACATACACATATATATGGGTGTGTATATATATATATGTGTGTGTTTATGTGTGTGTGTGTGTATATATGGCAGCTGAAGATTTTGTTTTGATATATTTTATATTCCTCAGTTAAATATTCAGCAGGTGACAACAATTTGTAATCAACGAAACTTTTGGTGAGTTCCTAGTAGCCTTCGTTACAGTTAGACTCTAAAATCACCTCTCGTCCAGTTGGCCCTATCGTAGCTGACGTTTTTCTGAGTTGCACTTCATCGTGATAGTGCTGCTATCTTTTGGTCACGTGCTGTGTTTTGTTCAGTAACTATATACTTTACTGTCTCCGGATTATATATACGTGTACATACATACCTCGTTTCTATACTCTGCTCCAGCGCTGGTAATCACATTAAATACCAATCACCTGATACTGTCATAATTTTGAAGTAATAACATAGAGGTTTTATATTTACAATATGAATAATAATAATCTAATATTGTTTTCAGCTTCGTTCTAACTCTTTTGTATGTTGAAAAAGTTGCAAAGAAGCGTAGAGATCTTCCGATAGTAAATGATCTGCAGCCTATGGACGTCCAAGTCTAAGATCAAACAAATCAGACTTGACGTGGCGCACGGATGCGTTGCTACTCCTGAAGATGAGGTGATCGCTTCGCGTCTCAGTGCAGCCAATAACTGCATCTCCAACCAAAATAAGAACTGCTTAACAGTGGATTTTTAGGTCTTCGGTCGAACTGATAGCTTGCAACCTCATATTAATCATAATTTCCTTGAAGTACCTATATAAAGATGGATTAAAATATATTTTAAATATAAGGATAAGCATACAGAATCAGAGAAGTGCGAGAGAGGATTGAATAAATCGCACAAATAAATCGTTCATTGAATGGGATGCTGTAAAGCGGCTAAGATTAACATTACAAGTTACATTACAAGCGAAGTGGCTTGATGAATTATTAATTCGTTTAGCAATATCTGAGTTTGTGTTTAATAATACATCATGAAAGATAATGGACGGGATAGGTAAAGCGGTGGTGACTCACTGGTAGTGTAGGAACCCATCAAGTATTCTAACTTGAATACGAGTGTCATATCTCACAGACATCTGAAGTAGGAACGAGTATAAAAGTATTCTAACCAAATACGAGTGTTCTATATCTCACAGACCTCTGAAGTAGGAACGAGTATAAAAGTATTCTCATCAAATACAAGTATCATATATCTCACAGACATCTGAAGCAGGGTCACGTTCACAAGTATTCTAATCAAATACCACTGGTAGTAAAACGCTGTGGCTTTCGACGCACTTACTAATGAGCAAATCGTCTCAGTCCTCAAAAGCAGAAAGGCATCATCTGTGACCACTCTTGGAAGTGGGGTGTATGTAACTACAAATGGGATTCTGTTGTAGGTGTAAAATATATCCATGGACGGTAGTGGCAACTTACCACCTGGATCACTATATGTTTGTTTAATACCTCCATTTCATAAAAAAACTGCTCCAATACATTGTCGTCAACGAAGATGAGCAGAATCCCTTGAGATACTTAATACGAAAGCCGGTATCAAGGCAAAGTCGTCAAGATGAACTATAACAGTATATTCCAATACACAGGCCGTATATTTCACTTAGCTCGACCCGATTTGCGTAGGCCTCGACCAGACTTAAGGACTTGTTTAACTATAAGCAAGTAGGCTTATACCTTTCAAATTAAATACTTCTTTGAATTCATTTAATATGGTTAATAAATAACTGAGTTATCTATAAATATTATAAAACGAAATCCTCCGTCGGGTCTCTCTTTTCGTGATAAACTCATAAAGCACTGGACGGTTTTTTCAGTTCCGGTAGAGTGATTCCTGAGGAAGTTGTTGGTGCATAATAAGTAAAGTTTTTTTGGAAATTGCACGAGAAATTTGGTAATCATTGGATGCATGTGTGAAAGAAAAATAATGTCAGTAAATATAAACTCTATTACCCGAGAGAAGATGAGTCGGCTCGTTAATTTATATATATATCAAGGTTAAATAAATACAAGGGAATTCAACAACTCCTTAATTTTTTGAAGTCGGTTGAACGGAAGTATACTTGAAATTCAAACAATCGATTGTTTTAACACGAGACGAGAGTAAGATTTGTTTTTATATAAAAAAAGTAGCTAAAGAGGACTCAGACTACCTGGCATTGAGTAATTGCTGCAGTTCATGGACGTCACAGAACAGAACTGAAGTCCAATATGAAGTCGCGCGTAGACACTTTGTTACTCCTGAGAAAGACAATCTCGTTTCTAGTGGGGTTGCTGCCACTCCAACCGAAACATAAGAGTTGTTTCATGGCGGATTGTCAAGGTGGCGGAAGTACCTGCCCGGTCGAATTACATCCTGCCTTTAACGAAGAATTTTGCTTATTCGCTTCACTAACTCGTTTGTTCGTGCGCGCTTAGACAAGTAAGTATAACGGAAAACATCGTATATTTATCAAGACTTGCGAACTTCTGGAAGAAAATATATGGAATCACCTGGAATTTGGCAATAACCATACCTTACATATATACTGCGTGTAATAATAGAACGTATGCGAAATTTTCCCTCTTGAAACAAATCGAAAGTAATGTTAAATGATCATATATAGTAGTTCATATGGTTAGTTTATGTAAATCACAAATAGCGCAATGTTTAGTGCATAAAGATAGGTAGTGTTACGTGTCGTGATATGGAACGCGGAAAATAAAAAAGAACTAGACGTAGGAATCAAGAGATTCCTTCTCCACCGTAGTGAAGCCGTGACGTGGCACTGTAGGCACGAGCCATGCAACTGATCCGAAAAGTAGGCAATTAAAGTATTAATCGTGAGTACCTGGTATATAGCAAGATAACGTGAGTCCTGTTTGAGGTTCGATGTGGATGTCCTTGGGCCGCAACAACCTTAATATCAGGTGGCCTTAACTCTCTTTTAGCCGTGACCACGAGACATGCAATTGCTTCGAAATATCGGCAATTAAAAATTTTGAATACCCGTATATGGTAAAATGTATAAATTCTCCGATGATATTTATTTTATTTGTTTATTTCAGGCTACTAAGGCCCATAGAAACGATACACAAATACAAATACACAATATAGTAAATTAATGCATAAAAAGAAAAAGAAAAAACAGTAATACAATACAAAATATTACTTTAAAATGAAGCAATCAATGTACAAATGACTTTCCAATTGAGGACTGGTATGTACATAACTGGTATGAACGTAAATAAGTTTATCTTAATGGATAATGTTCCTACCTATGACTGGTCTGTCTGGGATTCATACATATGGTACAAATATAGTACTAGGACCTGTGTGGTACAACCACCGTCTTCATAATCCGCCGTAAAGGAATCTTGTATTTCGGTTGGCAGACTACGGTTCCTACTCTTAAGCGAGACGACTATCTTAGTCCTCTGTAGCATCAACGCGTCTACAAATGAACTCAAACAGACTTGTGTCCTTTGAGGTTGTAATTGGAGGTTTTTTACAAGCTTGTTTGATTATCTCATAGCAAATTTATTCCTTTTTATTATGTAACAGTAAGAAACGGGCATGCAGGCCACCTGATGTTAAGTGGTCACTGCAGCCCATGAACAACCACGTCCAGTCTCAAACGGAACAGAAGTTCTATTTAAGGATGGACGTGGACGCGTTCCTACTCTCGAGGACTAAGATGGTCGCCTTCATTAATGTGTATCCGGCAACCACACCTCCCCAACCGAAACACAATACTTGAAGAACATGTTGCTTTACGCCGGGTTATGAGGGTGGCGATGGTGCCGCCCCGGGCGAACTCTAACGGCTCTACCACCTTTAAAATTCCTAAATCATTGTCAACCCTAATACACAATCTCGATGCAATACAGATTCCAATTAGTCCATACATCATGTAATGCATGCGTCAATGTATTAATTATTATTCAGTTATTACAACAATGAATGTAGCATAACAATACTGATAATTGAATTACAAATAGGCAAGCGTCAAGTATTACCTACGCTGTTGAAGGATGGTCCTGAAAATGGCAGTTCTGAGAAGATAACATGGTTAAAAGGTGAGAGAGCTATAGTCCGACCGGGTAAGTACCATCGCCGTAAAGTATTGCTTGTGTTTCGGTTGGAGAGGTGCGGTTGCCGGCTCCAGTTTGAGGCGTGGCGACCATCTTAATCTTCAGGAGTAGCAACGCATTACGTTAAAGCTCAGATAGGATTATGTCGTGTTTGTGGTTGTACGTGGATATACATACACACAACATACAAACAACAAAGACTCAAACATGTCGTGGAAATATTTTTCTTGCGTGGGTATCGAACCGAAACCCTTTGGTTATCAGTTAAAGCCTAACCACAATCTAAAGGGAGTCCGTGCCCGTGCGGCATGGTGCCAAGAACGCTAGCCGCATTCGTATTGAATGCGACTACATAACATCAGGTAGTTTGCATGCTCGTTTGCTACTCTTTTTATATAAAAAAATACGGTAAATTTTGTAAAAAAAAAAGAAAAAATCATTAGAAAGCCTTTAACGGTGAAAGGTAAATTTCTCGAGAAATTGAAATCCTCTCTTATTCTTATATATTGGCGAAAAATAGACGAGAATTCGGTCTTTTAAGATTTTGGAAATGGAGAACATTTAGAGTTCCTGTCTTTTTCTTTCCTATTACTTCAAATCATCGCAAAATATACATACTATACATATAACGGGTACGCAAAATTGTTTCTTTTTATAGTCTGATTAAAAAAATATTAATCGTGAGTACCCGTTACAAAGTAAAATGTTTTTTTTACCGTTAAATCAAGTGATTTATAAAGTGGTAAATTTCTTATGAAATAAGTGATTAATTTTTAATACACATCGAAAAATCAGCGGGGCGTGCTACGGATTCGAACCAGGAACCCACATATGAGAGGCCAGATTCTTAACTACTAGGCGTACAGCTTCCTCATGTTATTTTCAACTTCACTCGTTAGTTACACAGTATTGGTACACACTAAATTATACAGTAGTTCTAGTGTATTGTTTAGATGTGAAAATTACTCATGCTGTGCTGACTTGTTGCATTTACAATAGGCACAATAGTGGGACAAATAACAAATATATGTTATAAACTGTTATTGGAACTATTTGAATCCAAAATCAAAAATGAAAGACAATTTTTCTCGAATTAGATTCTTTACGGAACTCTTTTTCAACGTAAGTTAATTACCACCGACTCGTAGTGTTTCGTTTTAAAGAGGAGGCGACGAAAGAAACGATATACGTAAGCGCGCGCGTTTGTTTGTCTGTGTGTGTGTGTGTGTGTGTGTGTGTGTGTATGTGTAGCTGATCCCCGTACATTCATTAACTTACATTTTTGGGTTTATCCAGATTTTTTAACAGCTAAAATCTCTCATTTACTCATACACGTAACTTTCAAATTGATCCAAGTTATTTGTTTATACATTGATTGTTATTAAACTAACATTAATTGTTAAGTGAAGCTTATTACAACACAGTATTGCATTATTTAAAAGCAGGTGATAACATAGAACACAGTAATTGTTAATAAAGACAATAATTGCGCGTTTCTGCTTTTTAAATATTAATATATTTACAATGATGAAAATCTTAAAACAAATTATAAGAAAAGCCTAACCTAAACAATCCATAGGGAGTCCATGCCCATGCGTGGCTTCAAGAATAGTAGCAGCATTCCCGCGTTGAATAGCAATCGCAATTCTCTGCGCGAGATATTCACCAGCCCTCTTGTCACCGGCGGCGTCGATCACTAATTGAGGTTATGTTCGAAATCCGACTAGAGATAACAATACTGAAATTAACAAAACTCTCACGAAAGAGAAATACGACAGATTAATTAATTAAGGCTCTGCAGGACTTTGAATAACCAATCGCCTGTTTTGCTTGCAAGGTAAGTGGTTAGAATGATATACGTGCGTTAAATTGACATAAAAACGTCTATTTTACGCAGAGAATTGCGATCGCTATTCAATACGAATGCGGCTAGCGTTCTTGGCCCCAAGCTCCACGGGCACGGACTCCCTTTAGATTGGTTAGGCTTTAACTGATAACCGAAGGGTTTGGGTTCGATACCCACCCAAGAAAAATATTTCCTCGACATGTTCGAGTGTTTGTTGTTTGTATGTGTGTATGTCATCTGTCAGTTGTTGTAAGATATTTATTTATTTAATTTAATAAGCACGACACGTCTTAGTTGCCATAGATGCTATGGACATGCAAGGACGAGAAATTGCAAATTTCTTGTTCGTGATGTAAATTTAAAGTGTATTTTAAAGGTGGGAGAACTACGGGAGTTACCACCGCCATCTTCATAATCCGCCGTAAAGAATTGTTTGTGTTTCGGTTGGAGAGGTACGGTTGCCGGCTACACTTTGAAGCGAGGCGAACATCTTAGTCCTCGGGAGTAGCAACGCATATACGTTCGAGCTCAGATAGGATTTCGGTCGTGTTTGTGGTTGTACGTAGATGTCTATGGGCTGCGAATACTTAACATCAGGTGGTTTCCTTGCTTATTTGCTACGCATCTCACATAAAAAAATCTGAAAGGACAGTAATCGAGCGACCCTTTGCGAACTAACCAATATAGTGACCACTTTGCTCCGCACCATGTAAATAAAATAGCTTTTCCATTTTGTATATATTAATGTGAAATTAAAATTATTGGTAACGCGTCTCACGTGCACGTAATATCTCATTGTGTGTTTCCAAACCAACTCCCAATAATAAATAACGGCTGTACAAAGGTCGCCTTTCCTGTTTATTTTGTTCAAGATAAGAACGGCCATACAATTAAAGGCTTAAGAGACTTCATTAATTAACTTCGCAGTCACCAACTTAAGTAATTGACTTAGTCGCGACCGGCTAGTAATTATGTTGGATTAAAAAATGTTTTACCTGTTTTTTCATGGATTGACCAAAGAGACTATTTTAGGTAAAGAAGCAAATGATCAAACAAATCACTTTATTCGTTCGTTTTCAGTCCTAAATCCAGGAACCACAAGATTTTTTTATTGTAAAAGAGTAAGAAACGGGCATGCAGGCCACCTGTTGTTAAAGAGGTCACTGCAGCCCATGGACAACCACGTCCAATCTCAAATAGAACAGAAGTTCTATTTAAGGATGGACGCGGATGCGTTCCTACTCTTGAGGACTAAGATGGTCGCCTCCAATAATGCGTATCTGGCAACCACACCTCCCCAACCGAAACACAAAACATGAAGAACACGTTTCTTTACGGTGGGTTATGAGGGTGGCGGTGGTGCCGCCCCGGGCGAGCTCTAACGGCTCTACCACCTTTTAAATTTCTAGCTAGCTAGCTATTCTAGCTATACTTATGGAAAGCCTAATCTACACAGTCTAAAGAATGTTCATGCTTATGCGGGATACTGTCAAGAACGCTGTCCGCATTCCCAGGCTAAATAGCGATAGCAATTTTCTGCGCATAATGTTAACCAGCCCTCTTGCCATCCATCAAACGTAAGAGTGAATTTTTGAAAAAATGTTTGACTCTCAAACCCCACTGATCAAAGATTTCAAAGCCAAAGAATGGTATTTAAGTTTCTTTGGGTTGCACCAACTACTTAACATCAGTTGACCTGCAAGTTCTGAAGTATTCCAGTATGTGAACTTGTCTACAGTAATTAGATTTATGTCATGCGGGAACATTCCCCAAAAAATATGTTTTAATACGCAAAATTCCGTCCTGAGGCCGTCGTAATAAAATTTTCCTTTATATTAATTGTGTTGCTAGATTTCAAAATTTTCGCATCGGTAACAAAATAATTTTTCAAATTTGTGTCCCGATCTACATCTCAATCTCTAGTAGAAATAGACTAATAGTTGAGATTCCGTTTATTCACAGGGAGTTCGAATCTCAAGCAACTCTGACTGTTAAAAAGTTCCGAAGGTGAAATGTGGCGAGCATCTTTTTTTACCCGAGTTTTAAGTTTTTTAATTGTCGGGTATTATTTATAACGAGCTGTTCAAGAAACTTCGTTCGCAATCTTTTTGTACGAAACCTGCAAACCTTTCCCTCTTTTATTTTATCTTTTTATGCGTTTAATCATCGATACTTCATCATTTGTTTTGATAAACAAAAGAGCCTGCAGACCATCAGATGTTAAATGGACTCTGCCGCCCATGGACAACCACATGCAACAACAGACAGGACGAGTGTCCTGCCTGCTGACTAAAGTTAACAGATGTGTTGCTAACGTCCAGGGCCAGAATGAAGGGATACGTCAGATTTTTTCTGATTAAAACTACACGTCATTCCACTCAGACCTGAAATACAAGTGGTCACGATATCTCGTTTGTGCAAGTACCGCGACGCCGGCCGGCATCGTTATAACACCCTGGGAGAACTCCAGCCTATTCTCGTCACCAGCAATTACATCAGCTATTCCTCTATGAATGGTACAGGTAGAATTTTACACTCTGCTACCTCAGGCCTATCACTGATTGGACGCAGATTGTCTGTAATTTACCGTCCATAGACCCCTTTTTAGTGTGGCCGGTGGTCGTTGCGCCTCCAACGACGGGAATAGTCGCCTGCTTACTTCCAACTAAAGCAAAAGAACTGTTGTACGGTGGATTATAAAGGTAGTGGTACTCCAGTCGAAATATCATTCTAATACTTTGAAAATATGTGTATAGATCTATATCTAGCTATAGCAATGCGTATATATGGTCAAGTGGCCGAGTTTATTAATCCAATCCGCTGAAGACAAAACTGACAACTTAATATCAGATTGAACGCAGTCATTTGGTACTGTATTAAAATAACAAGAGAAATAACGAACTCCCTAATACCGAGAAAGTTACGCACTATGACGGAATCCACGAATATTTGCACTGAGTTTCATGAAAATTATTATTTTATGGATCTATCTATGGAACTACCAATAAGTTTTACGACAATTTATATTGTTCGCTTTTATGAGGGTAGCCTTGTTTATTGCGACTGACGGGACAGACAGAAACTGTGACTTTATTTGGTATTCGATAAATTATGTTATAGTAGCTACCGCACGTGGTTCCGTTCACTTAAGCTTGAATTTTTGAGTTGTTCCAGATTTTCCAATAACATAAGCTCTCATTTCACGACTAACTTTCAAATTGACACATATTTATTTATAGACAGATAGAAGTAAAATGAATACAAGATTTGAATGTAAGCTAATTGCGATAGATTAGTGAAAACCGTACCAAACCCGACTAAGCCGTTTCTGAGACTCACTCACACAAACGCACTGTCAAACCATTATTTTAGATTCCATGTACAACATTTTCAACTCTTCAATAATAGTTTTACTCATGTATCTTCCATGTACAGACAACGATGGATTGAATTTCTAAGATTGTAGAACTATTTACCATAAGGTTATATGATTATAAACTAATATCGTCGCGAAATTTATATATTTTAATATGTTTAGTAAATATTTGAACACAGCTAAACCGTGATCACGAGTCATGGAACCGGTTCGAATATCGGCAATTAAAACATGAATCGTGAGTACCCTTTATATGTAAAATGTACTTACCATCAGTTGACCTGCATGCTCGTTTGTTACTCTTTTAAAATAGTAAATACAGCAATTTTTTTATGTGAGAAGAGTGGCAAACGAGCATGCAAGCCACCTAATGGTAAGTAGTCGCAGCCCATAGACATTCATATACGATAACAAATATGACTAAAACCCTATCTGAACTATGTTCGATAGATGTTTTGCTACTCCTGAGAACTTACATGGTCGCCTCGTTTTAAAGTGTAGCCGGTAACCGCACCTCTCCAACCGAAACACAAGCAATGATTTATGGCAGATTATGAGGTCGGCGGTGGTACTTCTCCGGTCGAACTATAGTTTGCCCACCTTTTATTAAAGACGATGTTGTCAAAAATAAAAGTAAACGGAAATATATACGGAAGTCTACGGAATTGTTATATATGCAATGATTATATCATTAGTTAAGGACGAGATCGACTCGAACTTGGCCGTTTAGTTTTACGATGAAACAGTAGTAAACGAGAAAATGTACTCCATTTGATAGTAAATAAACGGAAGTATGCAATACACAAGAAGGGATAGAATGGTGGTTAAGATTACGTTTCTCACACACTAGTCCCAGTTTTGAACCCTAAGACCTCTGATTTTTTATTTTAGTAAGTTACATGGGTATTGGTAGTCAAAGTCAAAATCAATATTATAGTGAAAATCAAAGACAGAATCAAAATTAAAATCGATGGAATCGAAATGGAAATGGAAATAGAAACTTGAATGGCTGCGAGTACTATATGGTTGAAAGTAGTGCATGTTCCCAAAGGTGTGTGAAGTCTTATCAAACCGCATTTGGCTTGCGCGATAGACTGAAGTCCCGTAAGTCCGTAACCCTTCTCATCCCGAGAGGAGACATGTCTCCAATAATAGGTAAATGGATTAATGATGACATACTATGAGATACAAAACAACACAATAACACAATCAAATATCAGTCGTCAAATTTGATTAGCAGACTGACGGTTCCGTACTACCACAAATAAATTACAGTTATGCGTGAATAAAAAAATACATTTTATTTAAAATAATTGACATGTTCTTGAGTGTGTATATGACTTTAATAACTTATACAATACCATATACAAGGAACATAAGATTATAATAATAGATAATTAACATTATAAACGAGATAGTAATGAGAATTCATTTACTATGTACCAGGTACTGGCTCAGTAAAATTTAGTTTAGCCGTGCCATGCAACTGGATCGAAATATCGGCAATCTGAAACCGTTAATCGTGAGTACCCAGAACATAATAAAATGTATAAATTCCGCTATGATATTAGTTCAAAATTATATAAATAAAGATAATCCTAAAATTTTGTAAATGACACTTTTAAAAATGGAAAAGATGTGTTTTGGAATTACTTTCGCCGCGTCTCCAAAACGAAATACCTTATGAGTCCGTGAAAGTTTATTGAATTCAAAAAGAGTTCTGTAACGAATCAACTTTGAATAAAAATATTTTGATCTTGAATCTAGATTACCATCGCTGAAATCAATTTCCAAACAGGTGGCAACATTACCAAATAGACGTTCTTTATAAAAATCAGTGATAAGAATTTACAAAAAAAAATCAAATAATGATTATGTTTTCCATAATTGCACGGAATGCAGCTAAATTGAACATAAATACATTTTATTACGCCGAAACCAGAAAATTACGTGCCGCAAAAACGCCAATCCGTCACGTGTGCCCGTAAACGTCTATAAACCGACGCGCAGATGCCATTACGGCGATTTTTCCGTTTTATGGACGGAAAATCGGTTCTCTTGCAGATCGTGTGTTAATTTATAGCTTGTACCGTAAAGAAACGGCTTTGTTCCTTTGAATGTTGAAAAATTAATGACTTGTTACTTCATCACATATAAGCTAAGATTTATACTTTTAACGTATAAATTGACTAAACTGTCTAAATTTAAGGCTTGATTGCTTTGAAAATTGACAAATTAAATACTGGTATAACATCACATATCAAAAGCTTGTATTTATAGATTGGACGTATCATATTTCGTCTAAATTTGTTTAAAATTGACTAAACTGTCTAAATTTGAGGCTTAATTGCTTTGAAAATTGACAAATTAATCACTGGCATTATTTCGCAAGTAAGATCACATATCAAAAGCTTCGATTTATAGAATGGACGTATCATACTCTGTCTAAATTTGTTTAAAATTGACTAAATTTTCCAAAATAGATGCTAAATTGCTTTGAAAGTTGACAAATTAATCACTCATATTAAGTCACAATAAACATTACATATCATAAACTTCGATTTATAGATTTGACGTATCATACTCCGTTTAAATTTATTAAAAGCTAGATGTATTGCTCAGGTAGATTTTAATAAGCATCTTAGCATAATGTTACACAGCTTAAAACTATCTTCCTAATGTGCCTATAAAATTGAAAAAGATTTTTACAGATCACCAGTCTAGAGAGATATACAAAATTTTATATAACGATCATGTACAGATATTAATATAGCGACCTTTCCGCTTTATGGCCGGAAAATCACTTCTCTTGAAGATCGATGCTAATTTATAGCTTATGCCGTAAGGAATAGAGGCTATATTGCTTTGGAAGTCGATAATTTAATCACTGGTATTACATCACAAGCAATATATTTATAACATAAAGACATTCTATTAATAGTTTTGGTATATCCTTCCACCCTTGGTTAAAATTAGTTTTGAATTAACTTTGTCACGTAGTCACATTCACGTTTGTTAAGGTTCGTATCATGTATATGTACTCGTATATGTTTTAAATATATACATGTTCACATAAATGTTTTAAACTTTAGGTAGTTAATAGTATCAGGCGTTACTTTGCGGAAATCAATGCTATTAAGTTGTTATAAAAATATACATATATTTTTAATCACAACACGAAACCTATTTTCATATTGCATGCTTTGAAATATATACCATTATATATTGTGGTGGCGGATTGTTGCAAAGTAGTTTTAATAACAACTTAGTTTTAAACTTTCCTAAATAAGTGGCTTATA
>DWON01007167.1:0-13186 GCA_018251015.1 Phocides pigmalion okeechobee
GACCTACCCTAGATCGCACTAATAAATGTTCTACGTTAAATAAAATGCGTTTATTATAATTAGTTTTAAGATTTTCATTACGGGAATAGTAATCAAATACATTATTATAGATAAGTATCTGAATAGAACGTAAGTAATCTAGAGGCACTATTGTTATTAAGTATAGTAATCTCTAAATGCTATAAAACAAAGTCCGCCGTCACGTCTGTCTGTCTGTTCGCGATGAACTCAAAGTATAGCACGGATTTTCTCACAGTTTGCAACAGTTAGAGTGATTCCTGAGGAAGGTTTTGGTGCATAATAAGTTAAGTTATTTGTAAATTGGGCGATAAATTAAATATAGTAATTCAGTCGTCGTTCTAATTGTTGAAGAAATACATAGATGTTTCTCATTGTTAGTTTTTGTAACTAAGTAATAACTGTATGCATCTATGAAAGAAAAATAATGTAAGTAAATATAAACTCTATTACCCGAGCGAAGCTGGGCCGGGCCGCGATTATTACTATAGATAAGTATCTGAACAGTCAGTAAAAACGTAAATATTGTAGAAGTATAATAAATGCGTATATAATATTTAATTATAGTGTAATTATGTCAATAGATTCCCAATGCGGTTTTGTACGCACACGTACCAAATAGACAAATTAGGTATTCTAGGTCAACGGCCATAGATATGAGCTTAATATCTATGGTCAATGCCGCACAGACGTGACAATTTTATAAAAAATATCGTACGGTTATCGTACCATAGCGTCTCTGTTCCAATTTTAAATGTTGACCACAAACAAAAATGAAAAATGATTTGTTCAGTAGATTTATTTTTTTTTATTATGATGATTTTGAACTTAAATCCAAAATAAAATCATTTCTGCCATATAAATACATTAAGTATATAATTTGAATAAAATTATTTAAAATAAAAATATCATACTACGATTTATTTATCATTTAAAAAATGTTATAACCCAAAATTGAGCTTAGAAATTTGTAAACTTCAAAAACATCTCAGTCAAAAATTTTGCACTCTATAAAACATGCAAAAAATCAAGATCGTAAAGCTTGTTGCAACGGTTCAAAATATTGGAATTTGGAAAAATACGGATTGAAATATTACGATATTTTTATCTTCTCCATCATCAACAATTATCTTAAAGCTACAAAAAGTAGTTAGTAAGTTGAAAAAAAAACCTATTATGTATATATATATGATTTTTCACATGTCTTTTAAACTAATTTGGACAACCCTGCACTAAATTATTGTAACAAACTGACAACCCTAGCCACTAGTAAATAAATCGACCGAACTTACAAGTTACATTACCGCAAAATGTAACAGCTCTTGACCCAGAAAATAAGTACTTAATCCAACAGAGCAGTAATTACACTTACAGCAAATTACAACGAATTACATCCAAGTCTGATTGAAAAGATTGTTTGGATCCGTATAGATCTCGGATACATTCGGATGTAATAATAGATAGATAGCTTTGAAAACATTAAATAAATAAATAAGAGTAACCGTTATAGGTTGTTTTACCGTTTATATGTGAAAAGAGCAGCAAACAAACATGTAGACCACCTGATGTGAAATTGTCGCTGTAGCCTCTGTTCATCACACAACTTCAAACAAGACTTAAGTCCTATCTGGGCTCGTAGAATCGTTGCTATTCTTAAAGACTAAAATAGTAGCCTCACTGGTAAATGTAGTCGGTAAAGTACTTCTCTGTCCGAAAACGTCTTGACTCACTGCGGATTATGAGAGCTGAGATAGTACGTCCCCCATCGAAACAGTTCTGTCTAGTTGAAAGTAAATTTTAAATTACATTTAATATTTCCTAAAGTTAATAATAACTTGCAAAACACTATATGTATTTGTTATCAACCTGTTACTGTCCCACTGTTGGGCAGGCAGTTTCAGTCTTTAGTCTGAAAGAAAGGCAATAGACCAACAGACCGGTCAAATGCTAATTGAAAAACTAAGCATATTACGTACGTATGTACTCAAGATTAACTATTTTTTATCGCTGATATTTCGAACCACTTGCATGGGTCGTGGTCACGACTAAATTGTAATAACTATACAACTTATAATGTATTGTTTCATAATAGACAACATTTAATTTTATTTATACCATTTAAGTCGATATCATGTCTATAATTACTCATAATTAAAATAATATATTCTATGATGTCTTGTCAGGATTGATTATACAACAAAAATGCAATGTTATTAATAATCATTATAAAGTATAGTTATGCTAGTAATTCTGGTAATGCGAGCATTCTCTTTATGAACTTCATGGAAATGATTATATTTTTTTAGGTATTTCTTTCAAATTTTAAAATATACTAAAAATATCAGTCAATAAAATATAGTAACTATAAATCAAACATAAATGCAATAAAATATAATAGTAAACAACGGCTGAATGTTCTCGAAACCGGAGCCAAGGACGCAAGATCAAGACAAGAGAAAAGAACCTGTGCGCGCCAAATTCAAATTAAGAACCTGTTCCCGCGTTTCGCTCGTTCAGCCTCGATTTCGGTATCGTGTTAACAATAGTTTGCTCTTCGCTCACTTTCGATTTTGATTATCTGTGAACTCTTGCTTTAAGAATACTTTGTCTGCTTAACTAAATGTTAACGAAGATATAATCTTGAAGCTATGAAAGAGTAAATTTTAATGTAATTGTGATTGTGTATAATATTAAAATAATATTTAGGTAGATGTCATTGTCAGGACGTGTCAGAGGCCATTTTTTTCTACTATCCGTTTTTATTTATTATGTTGTCAATGTTAATTTATAAATTTAACTAGCATCCCGGTACAGCTTCGCTCGGGTAATAGAGTTTATATTTACTTAATTTTTTTTTTTTCATACATGCATCCAGTCACCTAGTAGCAAAAACTAACAATAAAAAACGTCTATTTCGAACGACGACTGAATTACTATATTGAATTTAACTATTTAATTTCTCGACCAATTTACAAATAAGAAATAATTATGCACCAAAACCTTCCTCAGGAATAATTATCTGTTGTTGAAAACTGTGAGAAAATCCGTACAGTTTTGAGTTTATCATGAACAGACAGACAGACGCGACGGGAGACTTTGTTAATATTAAGAGACGGATAACTGTGGAAACTACTGATTTCTGAATTAATTTTAACGAATGTATATTTTTCTGTCTATTGTAATTGTCTGTTTCCCAAATAAATAAATAACTATTCTAATTTTAACTTACTATTTTATTTTTGTTTTCCCTTTTGTAATTTGAGGATTAAGTTTAAATTTTTGGGACACTTACGTTTGTGTATTTGAAAATGAATTAAAAACAAGTGTCAAATTATTTCATAAGTCCTATTCATAAGCTTAAACTACATCAAATTTAGTACACAGAGCGCCTGTAGCTCTGTCCTCGTTATACGCTATAAATTATAATGCTATATTAAGTTTAAACTGAGCAATGACCAATAATAAGTATAGTTCGGATAGACACTTATATCTTACTTTTATACTATTATATAAAAGTAAAACGTTGTCCGTTTATTTATTTGTTCGTGTTTCTTTAACACATGACTATCTCAAGTTTCATACACAGAGTGCTTATATCTCCGTCCTTGATATAGGTGTGTGTGTGTGTGTGTGTGTGTGTGTGTGTGTGTGTGTGTGTGTAAAGCATTATGCCTACTTGCATTAGGCCTAGTCGCATATGAAGGAACTAAGCCTTTTTGGAAATAAAATATAATCAGGTCTTTTACTAAAATACATTGATTTAACTTAAGAACTATGTTTTATGGTTTTTTATCTCAAAAGCGTTTTAATAAAATCGCTTACATAAGAAATCTTAACTTTATAGACCTATTGTATGCTTCCCAGTAACAAAATGGAAAGTGGGCGAGGTGTTAATTGTACAAAGCAGTTGAACCGAGGCACTTGTGATGTTTCATGACTATAGACAACATTTTGTTGGCCATTTTGGCTGCAAATCAATTAAATATAAAGCATTTTATCATGTACCAGGTGTTCATGATTAACTATTTATGTATTTCGAACCAGTTGCATGGCACGTGGTCACGGCTGCTGCATGTATATAGTATCCTTAAAAAATAAAGTTACTGAAATATTTATAATAAATGTACGTAACATTACTACTAAGCATACATATTACATGATAATAAATAGCCTACGTTGAGTTTTGAATTTCAGGCACTTTGATGTACGAAAAATCAATGGCTTTTGTTTTAAAAGACTAACTAGTGACTAACATTTTATTTATATATAATTGTAGGACAAGGGAAGTAGGGATTAAGTTTAGTTACTATTCTAATAACTAAACTATTGACGTTTTGCTTACGTTCAAACTCCATATACAGAAGCATTGCAAGGCAAACTTGATCATTGAGCCGAATAAAAAATGTTTATCGCAAATAATTATATTTTAATGACTAATCGATCTTACTGTAACTTTACAAGTTACCAGAAGAGTTATAGATACTTTTTTCAGCGTAACATAATAAATACTGTTTTTTTATTATTATTATGAGAGAGTAAGAAACGGGCATGCAGGCCACCTGATGTTGAGTGGTCACTGCAGCCCATGGACAACCACGTCCCTACTCAAATAGAACAGAAGTTATATTTAAGGATGGACGCGGATGCTCTTCTCAAAAACAAAGCACCTTACCTTAGTTTATTAACTTTCAAAAAGATTTCTTTAAGGAATCTATTTTACATAAAAAATGATTTTGATTTTAAGGAATATTGTTCAAATTATATATTGCTATACATTTTACAGCGCATGCTATACTAACACCATAAACTTTATAGCAATATTTTACGAGCAATCGCAGTTTAACGATATTATTATCAATTATTAGCTGTGCCTACGATTTGGTCTTTGATGATTAAATTAAATTCACATAACTTCTTTATTTCTTAACCAATTTAAATGAAAAAGACTAAATGTTAAGTGAATCCTCTCAAAATATAATCCAGAAAACTGCATTCAAATCGAATAAGCCGTTTCTGAGATTAACGTGCGCAAACATACAGACATACAGAGTAACAAACAAAATGAAAAAACATTGTTTTGGGTTCTCTTGCGTGAATAAAGGCATCCCATTGTGAACTTTTATATATGTTTGCCATGTATAGTTACAGTTTTATTATATATATATATAGATTACATGACAAGGAAGCCTAAAGGTTTTGCATAGTTTCTAACCGGTTCCAATATATTATATTACCTATAAATTTAGTATGTAAAGTACGTACGGAACAACCTTTGAAAATGTCAACCACATAGCCTTCCTACGGACGCTAACATAATAGTACTTTAGGTAGCAATAAATCAAGAATAGTCTAGAAAATGTCTTAGTCTGTGGTCTTGAGAATTTAAAAATGTAATTTACAACTCGCGATCGATTATCAAATATTATAAGACAATGTTCTCCGTCGCGGCTGTCTGTCTGTACGCGATGAACTCAAAAAGTACTGCACGGATTTTCGGAGTAGTCAACAACAATAGTGATTCCTTAGTAAGATTTTGGTGCGTAATAAGATTTTTTTTATGTGAGAAGAGTAGCAAACGAGCATGCATACCACCTGATGTTAAGTAGTCGCAGCCCACCCACGTACAACTACAAACACGACTGAAATCCTATCTGAACTCGAACGTAGATGCGTTGCTACTCCTGAGGTCTAAGATGGTCGGCTCGCTTTAAAGTGTAGCTGGCAATCGCACCTCTGCAACCGTAAAACAAGAAATGTTTTACGGCGGATTACGAGTTAAGTTTTATTTGTAAACTGGTCGAGAAATTAAACAATTAAATTCAATAGTAATGCACTCGTCGTTTGAAATATGTAGATGTTTCAAATTGTTACTTTTTGTAACTAGGTAGCGATGCATGTATGAAAGAAAAGTACTGTAAGTATATATGTATAAACTCTATTACCCGAGCGAAGCTGGGCCGGGTCGCTAGTATACGGATAAATTATCAAAATGAGGAGAGCGTGGGCCACAGTCCAATATGCTGGACAACGGTAGATTTCGGCTTTACAACTTCATCATACCTTGAGAAACTCATTTTGAAAATAAAAACAGTGACTAAGACACGTAGGTTTCCTAAGAATGTTTTCTTTATTTGAGAAACTGATTTTGAAAATAGTCATTTAACTGAAATACGCGGCTTCAAGGTGAGTATTTGTACATTTTACTATATAACGGGTACTCACGATTAACGTTTGTTAATTTCCAATATTGCTAACCAAATGCATGGCTCGTGGTCACAGATAAAACTATTTTTAAAAATAGTTTTAGTCGCGACCACGAGCTATGCAACTGGATCTAAATATCAGCAATAAAAAAGTGAATACCCATTATATTCTAAATGTATAAATACCGCGATGACATAGTTTAGAGTTCTAAAGGTGGTAGGGCCGTTAGAGCTCGCCCGGGGCGGCACCACCGCCACCCTCATAACCCGCCGTAAAGCAACATGTAATTCATGTATTGTGTTTCGGTTGGAGAAGTGTGGTTGCCGGATACACATTATTGGAGGCAACCATCTTAGTCCTCAAGAGTAGGAACGCATTCGCGTCCATCCTTAAATAGAACTTCTGTTCTATTTGAGATTCGACGTGGTTGTCCATGGGCTGCAGTGACCACTTAGCATCAGGTGGTCTACATGCCCGTTTCTTACTCTTTTACAATAAAAAAGGTATAAAATCATAAATTACATTTATACAAGTAATTTTCTTGTAACTCAGATTAACAAATACAAAAACACAATTAAAAATACCACATTGAATACACGTACATACTAACAATTGCAAATAACTATACAACATAAGTTTTGACCTCGATTCGGCCTTACTTTCTATACAAACTGGTTTCTCGGGTTTCCTGCTCAAAATGGTGGCAGCGCTATTATTTAATATACAAAACTAATTAAATTATACCTTATATTACGAGTACATACCAAATCATTAGTTTCCTTGGATTATTTTGTAAATGGTCGCTTCCGCTTGTGATCGAGATGGTGTATAGAAAACAAAATTGTTAACTAAATATCTACACTACAGTATTTTTAGGTGAGAAGAGTAGCAAACGAGCATGCAAAGCACCTGATGTTAAGTAGTCACAGCTCACAGACATCCACGTACGTATCTTAAACACTACGCTATTTTTATGTTTGATACAGAAAACTTACTTCCGATATCTTGATGTTAGATAAATGATATCTGCAGCCCATGAACATCCAGATCCAACCTTACAGGACTTAGGTTTTGTCCGACATCGTGCATCGATACTCCCGAGGACTAAGTTTGTCTCGTGTACAAGTGTAGTCAGCAACCACTCCTCTCCAACCGAAACATAATCCTTTATAGCGGATTATGAGGACAACGGTGGTACCTCCCCCGACATAGTACAGTTCTACCACCTTACAAATCATCTCTCACTTTAAGATACCCCTGTCATGTTAAAAACAAGTTTTCATAAAATTATCAATAAACAATCTATCATAAGATTCTGATTCTCAATTCGTTTAACCGTGGTTAACGGTTCGAAACGGTAACGTAATGTTACAGTTATGTATGTTACACTACTGTATGTTACAACAATGTTACATGCATGTTTCGCTTTTCGTAATGTTTTGTTGATGTAGATGTATAATTATAGTTTAGTGGTAATTGCATGACATGACGTCACATCTGCAGAATCCTAGGGTCGAATCTGCTAAGGCTTTTTTATGTGAGAAGGTCTCAAATGAGCATGCAAACCACCTGATGTTAAGTAGTCGCAGCCCATAGCCATTCCCTTTTAACCACAAACACGACCACAATCCTGTCTGAGCTCGAACGTAGATGCGTTGCTACTCCGAAGGACTAAGATGGTCGCCTCGCTTCAAAGTGGAGTCGGCAACCGCACCTCTCCAACCGAAACGCAAGTAATGCTTTACGGCGGATTATGAGGGCAGCGGTGGTACCTCCCCGGTCGAACTATAGTTCTCCCACGTTTAAAATACGTGGTTTTCACGTTGAAAATAAACAGAAGGATATTTCAAACTACATAATGGAAAGACTCAAAACGGACAAAATCAGACTATGGAATGTTCACTCTTGATACGAAAAACATACATGTGAGAAAGTTCTTATATAAATGTAATGTGTTTGTACTCATTAAAAACCCATCACACGTTACAAATGCTTCTTGTGGCATTCACCGGCAAATACTTTCTGAATGAAGCATGGATTCTTTGCCGTCTGTAACCATTTGTCATTTCTATAGTGTCTTTACGAGTAAATAAGGCAATATGTACTCATATTTCCTTCCTATGGTATTTATAAACATAAACATTTTTTTAAGTTTATTTTTTACTAATAGATTTTTTATAAGATTCCCCAGTGGAAAATTTATGAAGAGTAAAATAATACAAGTATTAATTCAAAATCGTTATACAAGCGTTGATTCAAAAACGTTATGTTTTTCAGAGTAATTTGTACCACTTCTAGGAAGTTATTTTCGCTACTAATTACTATTACTAGAATATTATTTTGCGTTGTGTTGGTTGCGATTCCCGTGTCGTGTCTGTGAGGGTCGCCTATTTAAGGGTCAATTATTCGCTTGGCTTTACTTGACAAATCTCTAAATATAATAAAACAGGAAACTTCCCCTGTCGCGTCTGTCTGTCTCTTCGTGATAAACTCAAAGAGTACAGGACAGATTTTCTCACAGTTTTCAACAACAGGTATATTCCTAAGAAAGGTTTTAGAACATAATAAGTTAAGTATTTTTTGTAAATTGGGTGAGAAATTAAGTACCTAAATTCAATATATTAATTCAGCCGTCTTTCAAAATAGATGTTTCTAATTGTTAGTTTTTGCAACTAGATAAAGATTGGATGCACGTGTGAAAGAAAAATTCAAAGACAATCTTACTTAAGAAAAATCGTCAAAATCACCTCATGTAATGGATCCCGCCTTAACATCAAGTGGAAGTTTCCGTCCATATAAAACGGCTATAGAATTAAAATTCGTAAATAATTGACTTCCTACATAATAGTACTCAACGGACGTACAGACGCACGTTACATTTAATATACGTAGCATGAAAGATTGTACCACAAGGCTGTAATGATGGGACAATTTTGTACCGTTGATCGGCACGTGGCAACGCTATGGACATTAACGACTACAAGGCAGACCGAAGCTAATAAAATGGAATAGGATTCTGGCATTTTATATATAAGTATTTTACATGTTGAAAGCAAACGTGCAGCGTACAGGAGCGTGTAAGAGCGTGTAAGCGCGTGTAGGAGCGTGCAGGAGCGTTTAAGAGTCTCTGCAAGACATGGACATCCACAAACATCCATAACCAACCTAAAACGGAATTGAAGTCCTGTCGGGCGTCGTGCATAGATGTGTTGGTACTCCTGAGAGCTAAAATCACCTCGTATGTTAACTAGCATTCTTGGAACCATGCCGCATGGGCACGGACTCTCTTTAGATTGTTTAGGTTAGGCTTTTATTATAATTCGTTATAAGATCTTCATCACTGTAATTAAAATGTAAATAAATAATTATATATTTTCTAAAAGGTGGTAGAGCCGTTAGAGCTCGCCCGGGACGGTACCACCGCCACCCTCACAACCCGCCGTAAAGCAACATATTCTTCATGTATTGTGTTTAAGTTGGGGAGGTGTGGTTATCGGACACACATTATTGGAAGCGACCATCTTAGTCCTCAAGCGTAGGAACGCATCCGCGTCCATCCTTAAACAGAACTTCTGTTCTATTTGAGATTGGACGTGCTTGTCCATGGGCTGCAGTGACCACTTAACATCAGGTGGGCAGCATGCCCATTTCTTTCTCTTTCATAATAATAATAAAAAACATCACTGATCAGGAGTTTCACCTTTAGCGTATGATATGTAGGCTCAGTATACAAGTGAGTCTTTAAACGACAATTTTTAATTGTCCGTGTTAATTTGCCATTATGGCTTAGATCAATATTTAATCATAATCACAGATCATAACAATCATCATCATAATATTATCCTACGATTACCAAAATCGGTCACATGAAATATTTATGGATTATCTATATAATTTTGACAGTATATACTTATTATAACAGTCATCGAATTACGTTACAAAATATTTTGTAGCAATAATTTTTCTTATACAACGATCCCGTATAAAATAAGATTAAATTAGAATTATTTATTTATGCATGACTTCAGATGATTACTCAATTCAAAATATTTATAGATATTCCAGAAAATCTTATAAGAAAAGTCGGAACGGGCCAGTGGAAAGCTATTCGGTTAATCCGCGAGATGATTTCATTAACTTAGAAGTTTCAGAGAATTTACCAAGAAATGAAAGATTTAATATTGGTACACCTGGATGCAGTTGCGATGTTGATTCTGAAGGTGAAATATCTAACATCCTTCATAGAAAATGTCCTGTGATCGCATTAGCTCAGCAACAACTTAAAAAACTTTTAGATGAGACTGATGTGTTACTTTGCGATAACACAAGATGTTGCAGGTATAAGTTAAATATTATTGGTTTTATACTTTGTAAAACATTTATTTATCGAATTTATTTACGGTTTGGTTGATTTCAGATCTGTGATTGACTTTTTACAAATATGTAAAGAAGCACTTTGGAATCAAAATAAATGTAGATGTGGAGCGCTTATTATTATTATTTCTATTTTTATACTTGGATTAGTATTAGGAGCAGCCTCGTGTGGTGCTAACTTCGGGAAGTTCAACAGCCCTATTCTTACCTGCATTGATAATTTTTTCGTTCCTGATACCTATCCGAAAATTGAAGACACGTATCGAAGCGTAGTATAAATATAGGTATTTATATTCATTAGGATGAATGATATGTATCTGATAACAAGAAAAGCACCGCTGCTTCGCGGTAATTACAATGAAGTATACGAAAGGAGTTAGCACTTAAATGCTGGGTGTCCATAGAATAAATATTAATATCTACTAAAATACTTATTAAAATATAACGTTAAAGAATTTTAGTTTTATTTGCATTAAGTGTACACTTCCAATCACATGCATATTAATTCACATGAACGGTTGCAATTAATTTTGAAATTGTAGAATATATGTTCCGTGTGACAGTGTATACCAAACGCCGTGTGGCCAGCGTGGTGGACCATGTCTTATTCTTCTTTCTGAGAGGAATTCCATGCGCGAACCGTAGGACGATAGTGAAAACAAAAAGAGCTCTCCTTCAAAGCCGGCGATGCATTGGCGATTCCTCTGGTGTTGCAAATGTCCATAGGCGACGTTGATTGCTTTCCCTCAGGCAGCCCGTCTGCCTTATTGCTAGGCATGCTTATTATATATAAAAAAGAACATCCATTTGAAATTATGTAAAAATAGTAAAAGGTTTATATTACTGACTGCTTGCTCTAGTGAACGATCAAGTAAGCACAATTTCATTTAAACATCATTAAATCCAACTGTCAAACAAATAAATAAAATATTGCAAAAACATTATAAACACCTAATAAGTTTATTGGAATAATTAACATCTATATACATCTATGAAATTGAATTGTGTTTCAGTCTCCGAAAGACTGGTGCATGAATTTTTTCGAATATTCATACACCACAAATAAGGCTGCAGTTGCTGGTATTGTCCGCACCAAAGTAGGTTTCAACCCATTATATAGAGCAAGAACTCCTGAAATCATAAAGTAAATATACATTGATACTTTTCAAATACCGCTAACAATATATTTTTTACAAATTTTCATATTCTTAATTATTTTTAATGGTTTTGCCGTTGTAACCTTTTTATATATTTTTTATAACAGTAGACCAGTTAATAGTCCATAGGCATCCATATCCAACTTCAAACAAAAAACTGAAGTCCTATCAGAGGTACATGCATTGCTACTCCTAAGATCTAATAAGAATGTTCAACAATCACATTTCACCAGCAGAAACATGAGATTTGCTTCACAGCGGATTATGAAGACGGCAATGGTACCACCCTGGTAAAACGATATCATCTGTTAAATCATAAATGAAACAACAACTCTATTTTTAGAATAATGTTGTGGCTTTATAAAACTATTACTTGCCGTTAATAATCAAAATGTTCTTTTTTGACGTGACAACGTCTTATAAGTCTAAGAACGCCTGTAGCACGCAGGAAGAACTATGACTCATTGTCACGTTTCACCTGAGCCGAGCGTGCAAGCGAGAGAACGGAACAAGAGATAGAAAGGCACGATTGGCCCAAGCGTTCGTTCCTATCCTTAACAGAATAACGCAGATTGGAGGATCTTAAATATCACACATGTATACAAGTCGTAAATAAATTGTTCCTTATTAAGTCAAAAATATTTGAATTACCGAGTGCAAATAAATGTTAATTTATCGATAAAATTGTGATTTTCAACGAACTTTTTCCTAGAAATATATAAAATATAATTCAAGGATAAATAATTCATTAAATTCATAAAAGTATGATTTTTCATCAATGTTTTTTTATCACGTTATCATGTGAACCATCACCGCGCTCATAATCCACCATGAAACAATTTTGACAGGTGTACACTTGTCGGCTACATTTAAAAGCGAAGCGACCATTTTAGACCTCAAATATAGTAACGTGCTCATATAGGACGCCATTCCAGGTCGATGTTTTATGTAGATTTCCATAAGATGTAGCAATTAATTATCATCAGGTGGCCTGCATGCTCGTTTGCTATTCTTCTCATCTAAGAAATCACCTCCTAAATTTTAAGTCACAAATTAAACTAATACGTACCCTCTTTTTGCACGATATCGTATGCTACGGTCAGCATTTTTTGACTTTTGTTCGATATTTGTATCCTAGATTTGATGACGTCAGAGGGGAATATAACCGTCCAAAGTACTAAGCCGCCAACAGCTCCCGCTATCATGGTTTTAAAGAAACCTATATCGTCTTTAGATTGGCCAGGTTTCGCTAATAGGGTCCTGGTTCCTGAAAATGTTTAAAATACATATATATTAAACAATAATGCACAAAACGTTTGTAGCAGCACAGAAGAGAGCTCTGAAAAGAGCTGTTTTACTACCTTTGAATTGACGTCTCATAGAAACAGGAAGCAGGTAGCGTGCAGGCAAGATTGACGCTCTTGTTTAGAAAC
>DWON01007168.1:0-13185 GCA_018251015.1 Phocides pigmalion okeechobee
AAAGTATTAACGTAATTTGTTGCTTTTTTGTAATAATTTTGTTTATGACTATCAAAATAGAAGAGTTAAGCTTCGCTGATATTATTTATCAGTCCGCAAAAACTAAATTAAAACAAAGAATGAAAGTAATATAAATGAAAAATTCTGTATTCCAAACATTTCCCAAATAACAAATATATTTAAATAAAAAAATTAATGCTAAAAAAATAATGTCAAAAAGATTCAAATACCAAATAAAAATAAAAAGTAATACTAATTAAAATATATATTTATGATAGTTATTTCGTAATATATGTTTGTAACTGTTCCCACAATAGGCAGGTACTAACAATAAAGCCACCTTTATTTTTGATTCAGTGTCTGTCTGCTTGTATTTATCAATAAATCTTTTAACAGGTGAACAAATTAACAAATATAATAATTGAGATAAATATAACGAGAAGTAATGGGATACTTTGGGTTCTTTTTATTACAGAAATGTATGCAGCATTGGTTACTGAACAATATCGAAAAAGGAAAGTATGAGAACACTGCTTTATTTTGCCATCAATATCTGTCCAAATAGGTGGGCAGCGTGAACTTAAAGGGATTAGAAAGTATAGTAAAACATGGATACGTGAACCGATGAGCTGTATACGTTAGCACCTCCATATACGTAGATACCCTTTTATGGGGAGTCGGGAACAGAAGCGTGTTCTCACATCCAAGGAGCTTAACATGCCGTAATACTTACCGCCCACAGTTTCTACTTGATACCTAATTAGTATCGTCGTTCTCTATTACAAACTAACAAGCAACGTAGGACGAATACAAGAAAAAATAACACAATTTATTTACCACTTGGACACGTAAAATTGCAAAACTCATTCCTGTTACATCCGTTTCACATTTGGAAGTTTTAAATAGCCAATATTAAAATGTTCGTATGTTCTTTTAAAGTGTTCATATTAATCATTTGTATTTTACGTACGTTCACTTCTATTAATAAAACGGTTTGAAACAATGTTCAATACAGGAAATAATAAAATTTCTATTAAGTGACGATAAGAAATAACCCGTTACACTATTGCTTGGTAGGTGTGTTCGTAGAAATACATCTAATAGGTAATCTAAATAAGCATTATTTACGTGGGAGGTGCTTGGCAATAAAAAACAGATATTTACATAGCCATGCCATAACTTGTTCCGCATAACATACCTATACAAATATTATTATACAAATAAAAAGCAAAGTGACATATCTTGTATAGCCTGTAGATATTTCAAACATTCAGAGTAATAATCAAAAGTTCACTTTTATATTCACATGTCTATCATCGATTGCCGTAAAGAAGTGCTGCGAGGTAAGAAAACATATATTAGTTACAGTTCGTTGTACTTAGTAAGCGATGCTAATCGTCCAAACGATCGATTATTTCTGTTTCTAATTGTTTAATGGATACGTGAAGAAGCGTGGGTTCTTACTGCTCTCCCACACTGATGTTACCGCTACCCACATCACTAGTATTTCCCGTATCATACCACGTCATAGACAAACCAATGACATAGACTCTTAATGCAAAACATTTACTTTTCGATCAGACAGATAGATCATATGTAATGCTAAGACTAAAGATATTATCGGTTTCAAAAGCGACATATTTATTCTGAACCATATCTTGTATGCAAGTAAGCAAATCATTGTACGATATACTATACCTGCGGATTCTGGAAAGTTAATATATTTAAAATATTATTAAATAAATACATAAATATGAAAATTGTTAACAGATAATCGTGCAATATGTAATTTCATTTTTATATTATATTTTTCACTAATAAAACTTCAGGTAATTAGTATATTTACAGAAATTGCGAACAAAATGAACCATATACGGCAAATGGACAAAGGGCCATTTGGTATGCTTGGAAATTGCAGACCCATATTACTTATAAAATATTTGAAATTTTAACTTGCTAGCAGGGATTCGAATCACGAAACTCCCTTGTGGCAGCCCAGAATCTTTGTCAATGGTGTTCGTTCTATATAAATGTATAAATAATGAATTTCTATTAGCAGTCTAGTTTAGTTACTTCATCTAGGTATCACTTATTGGACAAATAGTTAAGACGTTTGAGCTTGGTATTCATGAGATCGAAAACTAGCAAAACGAAAATAGCGTGAATATAGCAATTTGCATAATGTGTGAGTAGGAATGACTAAGATGCTAGAATTAGCTTCAACCTTATTCTTATCGGTGCGATATACACTAAAGAAAACGTAAATACTTCAGAAATTTTGTTAAAAATCCAAAGCTTCTTGTAGTAACCTATCTAAAATATTTATAGATTCATTACGTGTGTACCAACATTCTGTGGAATAAGGTTAAAGGAGAAATAAAAAATCTCACAATTCCTTATACCTTGCGTATGAACCATATATGTTTGAGAAATAAACGTACAAGTATATATAGAAAAGTAACAATATCTTCAATAGCATAATAATAAAAAAAACCCATAGTGACTACCTACATAGGGGAAGTATTGGCAAATATATTGCGTCATAAGAAAAAGCGCCTGTTAATCTTGCGTTGAATTTGGGAAATACACGCAAGCATAAGTTTTATATTTAGAAAGAGATTATATTGATGATGTTCATAGCTCTAATTAGGTTGATATGTTAGGTACTCTGTATTAAAATTTTAGGAAACGAGAAAGACATTATTTATTTATTAACAAAAATAACTTACGATGCGTGCCGTTCAAGGCAAGGACGTAACCTACATTATGTATTCTAAAATCAAATCAAGGTCTGTAGAAGTAAACATTAGATGGATACGACGCATTCGTAATTAATCATAAGGAATGCGATATAACAATTAAACAGAGTACTTCGACATCTTAAATACTTACTTTATGTAAAAGTTTGATGTGATGTATTTACCTTGTTTCCTCAAGAAGAACGAATCACAATACACTAAGAACGTAACAGATTTTGAGGAACAATTGGAAAGGCACTAAGATTGTCGCGTCGCGGAAAATTCAATGTAGAGAGCGCGTACGCCGCGCGATAGCCTCGCTAGTCAAACTACGTCTGTCGACCGCCGTCCTGTAGTCAGCGCGCCATCGTCGCTGTTTACTCTCAGCTCTGCGTCGGTTCATGATGACTTCAGTTTCAGCCTCAATTAAATAAATAGTTATCTCATAATATGTTGATCATCAACCCCTATTGTCCCAAAGCTCTGTGTGGGTGTCATCTTAGAATAATAAGAGAAGCCATAGTTCATCACGTTGCCTGTGTTCGCTTTGGTAAACTTTACAAGTGTTTGACATCTTTATAGACAACTCTCAAGCATGCAAATTTCTTCATAATATTTTTTTTCTTCACCGCTAGAAAAAGTGAACCTAATTTATAATAAGCAAATAAGTGGAGAAGTAAGAAGATTAAGAGATGCTTGGAATTCTGATCCCTGACCAGTCATATAAGACTGGGGTACCTATAACTGCTTTTTCATTAGTACTTATTAAACGCTAACTCTCCTTACTTAGATCATGACCTAACTATTCTTACATGTGCAATAATATAAACATTTCATTTATTATTAGATTTCAAGGTGGTAGACCTCCTCTGACGTAAGCCAATTTGGACATTATCACCACACCTATTTCTGTCTTATGACAGTAGTGCAATACTGCTGTTCTGATTTGAAAGATATAGTAAGACAATGAAAAATTTTGCAGGTGTTTCTATTTAGCTTAGGTACGACTTATCTTCCGTATGGAATACATGAGTAATTTGTTTTAATGAGTTAGAGAGTAACTCATGACCGTGGGCTGTCACAAGTTTTATATTAGGGGGACGTTGTGCTCGCTTGCTAGTATTATTAAAAAATAAATTAAAATGTAATAACACAAAGTAATAATATAATACAAGTACTTACATTGTAAGATTTATGTACGTTGTATCATACTTGAGTATAATTACTACCGCCACGAAATACTCTCAAGTTAATTATTCGTTTTCGGTCTCTTTTTTTTTCGAATATACCAGTAAAATACCTAAATTTAATTTTAAGACACAGTTCGCGTACGTCCGTGATTCGTAATATTGCTTATTAATACTTTTGCCTATTTATTTTGGAGTTATAGGTGTAATGATAATTCACAATCTACCCTACCATATATAGCCTAATATTTGGCAAACTCTTTAGGTATTCGTTTAGATAATAAACTTATTCGTCATAGTCAATATTACTCTACAATTATATCTGCCTAAAATATGTCATAAAAATTGACACCTGATTTACAACAAACAATTCCAGTTTCAATACATTTGAAATAATTATGTATCGTTTAAGTAGCAGTACTAACAATGAAATGTAGTTCCTAGCATGATTTAAAGCTTCACCATAATATTTTATAAAAACAATAAAAATGATAAACATCCTGTCGTACATTGGCATGGACTTGCAGTCGGAAGTATGCCTTTGGACGCTCCTGGGTCTTTTGCGAACCATCTTTGACGCCACACTCTTTAAAGTGAACGCTAATTTGAAACAGGTGCCCTGTCTTGATCGCTGAAAGATTCACTATTTGTATCCACACGTGCACCCGTAGCTATTTATAACATTATTTACATTATATTTTAACTTTTTTTAATAAAACATGGCTATTATTCCATTGTACACGGAGAATCACTGACCACTTGCAATTTATTTTTAGATCAATACGAATATAATCGCTTGTTGTCAAGAAAGAAGTAGATTTTGTAGGTGAAAGAAAATATACCTTTTATCTGCCATGAAATATTCTTTCTCTCGACATATTAATTTGTTGCACGAAGTAATTCTTTTATTTTAGTCCAATAGTGGTTGCCGTGTACATTTATAGTCGTAGTTCTGAAGAATAACAGCAGCTTTCCATTTTAGTGAAATTAATTTATGTTTATTTGGACATCGAATTGAAGTATCTATAATGAGATTCTGCTCTATATGTTTATATTCTTTTAAATTTGTTCAGGTATGGCAGATGCGAATGCCAGAGGAACTAACAAGACCAGTTCAGCGTGTGCTGCGAACTATGATCTCGGGTGTGATTCTAGTCCAATGCTTCACCGTCTACGTGTATCTCGCCTCTTACATCGTACTCCTTTATCCTGTTTTCCTGGTATGATTCATGAATCATCGTCATCGTAAAACGTACGATAGAATGATTTATTTTACATACATCATTCAATAAAAAACCGCGTGAATGCCTTTTTAGCTAAACAATGCGTGACATGGGTTCGGTATATTAGTAAGTATTACAGAAAAGTTGATTTGAGTACATGATATTTTATAAGTATGATATAATTGTAAGAATAATGTATTTAAAGTATAAAAACGCGTTAATGGACCTTTTTATTTGAATAGTTAGCTTCTAAGCATGTAAAAGTTAGTAGATAAAAATCTATCGTCTTATCGTCGTGATAATCTTTGGTTCTACAAATTATATATATAAGCAAAAGAAAAATGGTTTGACTACTAATAGTACCAATTACAAGCTATTGTCTATCTTTTACTCAATATGAGCCACGCACTGCATTCTAAACTGTTACCCAAACGCAGACCATAAAACCTACACCTTGCATGCGAAAATATGTAGGAAATCTAATTTATAGTTGTCAGTCAATTGACTACATCACGAGAATATTGATAATTTACTTTCCTTAGTACTACTTCCTTAATTCCTTACTACTCTTAAGTCAATTTGAATCAGATGGGAATATATTATACGTATTTGCTCAATTACAAAATGTATTTTTTAAGATGGTAAAACACTGTCATTGACAAATCAACAATTCAAAACCTTCCATCTAAGTCGTCACGAGTGCTAAGCCCTGTGTGATCAACATCAGATAAGACTTGAATTTAGTAAGATGCAGATGTTCGTAAACGCGATCACTGCATGTAAATTATACATACTTGAGCGCGTGTTAGTGCATTCGCAAAGTATGTTCTAATATCATGCATGTTCCGCTGAATTTCTAAATGACGTAGGTATGAGAAATAAATATAACGACAAAACGACCTGAATGTCGTGAGGAAACCTGTACTCATCAGATATTTTACAGTATTTTCAAAGGTGTGTAAAATCAATGCGCACTTGTCCAGCATGGTGGATTATGGTATAACCCTTTTGCTTCTGAGAAGAGAACCGTGTCTCGCGCAAGGAGTAGTAGGTAATATGTGGATCATAACTTATGATCGTTATGAATTTTATACAGGAAGAACGCCCCACCCTAGTACTTCCGTGGCTTCTACTGGCTGCCATTAGAAAATTGTTGTGTGAACTAATGACCTTGGCTCTTGGTCTTGGCACGTGCGTGCTGTTGGGACCCGCCAGGCCTCCTTGCATCAAGTTCTTGATTGTAAAGATAGCAACTATCACGCCGGCCTTTTACATGTGGTTGCTTGTTTTCAGGTATTTATAAAATATTCATTAAAACCTATATTCATTAAAAATTTAAAAATAAAGTATGATATTTATAATTTGGTTTATTTTTATAGCTATTATCATGCATTGAAAATGACTGCTGCATTTAAAACATTCCCAGCAGTTCTGCCTCCAAATGATCATGATTATGGTTTAGAGTTGGCTGTACGTAGACGAAGAACTAAATCCTTACAAGGGGAAGATCAATTAAGAAGAAAACTAATTTCTAGTCTGTGAGTATTATCTCATATTGTTATTTTCCATTGTGCCATTAATGAAGATTCATATGCAATTCTTAAAATAAATCTTTTTTTATAACTTTTAGAAATAAAACACGGTATTTGTAATAATATAACTGTACTAGAAAGAAATAAAACAATCAGACAAGAATCGATAATGTCGTACATATACAGAGATTTTATATTATTATAATATTTATCTTTATACATATTATATATATCGTTACTTAACTACTAAGTTTTGTTTTGAAGTATTTGAACAGGCATGGTTACCTTTCACAGTTATGGAGAAAGAAACAATTCTGTGCATAATGTGTTTAATGCAATATCAAATCAAAACCTTACAAGTATAAAACGAACACCCAACGATAGTGTTGAGGATATGATACCCATTTTAGATGTAGTGTGTCCTCTGTCCGGTACTTCTAACAGAACAATATCAGATATAGGCACGTATGAAGACTGGTTCGGAAACGAAGTTGTCTTACCGCCTGATACCGATCGCATTCTAGAACAGTTCGGGTTGATGTTATTACGAATCGCTGCTTATTTAAAAAAAGAGGAGGTGGGTTCTGTCAGAATGTTTAATAGTTCTCAAACAATGGTCAATAGACTTGATGTGTTAAAATGTACCGCAGTAGCCAATGATGATACCGATACACCACCACACATCGGAAGCAATAAAAGCAAGGTAGCTTCATACATATCGGATTATCCACAAATTTTTATGAAGAAATCCTCTGATTTATTTAGGACTACATCAGAACATGATTTAATACAGGTAAAAAATACATTTACTAAAAGTCAATCAGACAAAAATGAAAATTGTAATTATGTCGATAGTATAGAGTATCAAAATTTTATAAGTTATAAAATAACACGCCAAACGAAAACGAATAACGAAGACGTTAATGATGAACAGACATCGCAACAAAATATATGCAGAGAATCGGACAAAAATACATTACGAAGTAAAGAATGCACCACCGAAAGAGTTGTTAAAAATAAAGATGTCCAATGTAAAGCCATAAATACTACCTGCCGATTTAAAAGTCAGAATAAATCATCATGTACTGATAAAAAGTCGGGATCTGCTGAAAGTATAAAAAGTGTTCGCGATAACATGAAAAATCGTATGTCCGACAATATTAAATTACAAAAAAGCAATATCAAAAGAGAAAGAACAGAATCAAGTACAAGCAAACATTTAGGTCAATCAAAATCTACTTCTACTAATGTGCACAGCGGCAATAAGAAATAGATAATTTTCGCTATTATAGAATGAGTGCTTAAAAAATTAAATGTAATGTCCCTAAAGCAATAAAAAAAAATTCAAGTTTACTACTCTTCTAAATATATAAGTAATGAAACAACAATTATTAAAGAAGAAAAATGTTTTATTGAGTGCTATTATTTTGTTGGCATACAGTGCTTTCGATTGCTGCAACTGGATCTATATATATAACGCGATAATTAAACTCGTCTGGGTTTATCAAATTAAATTGATACATAGGTAGCTTATTTACTATTATCCATATAAGTTGCTGTGCTTCGTGATCTATTCTCAAATCGTTAGGAAATACTAAGATTTGTGAGCTTTGCGCGACTATACCTAAATTTGTATTTTTATATTCTTTACGTGTATTCCAACATCCGATACTATCTTGCGAAATAAGATTAAAGAACATGACACCGTTGCGGTCGATGGCTGCGGCGGACACCTGTCCCGCTGGGCCACGACTCTCACCAAGAAGTTTAAACTCGCTTACAGCGCTATCGACCCGCGTCGGATCTCGAATGATGGACGTGTTTACAAAAAATTCAAGAGAACTTGACATTGAGTGGTAGTACAATAAGCGATCTCCATGGTGGAGTTTGCCTAGCGACATGCCAAAAAGGCCATCAGACCATTGATAATTAAGACCATGCAAAGTGTAATTAGATAATAAGGGTTCCGGATAAAAACTATAGTGGCTAAATCTCCAAAATGCTCCGTCAGCATTCCTGAATACGATAAGTCCAAATCGCCACGCATCGGCGATGTATACATGGAGATCTCTACAACGTGCGTCTCTTGAGTCTACTACGAGGTTAGTTATAAGAGAGTTTTGTAATACAAATTGTTCTGGTATTGGAAGTCGTCGGATTACAGTGCCCGTTTCCAAATCTATCGCGAAAAGGGTCGGTGGACAAATTTGGCGTGGAGTTTCGAAGGCCTCAATCTGGCCAGAGTCTAGGACCCACATGACTCCACAGTGATCTATGTTCATTCGAAATACTGACGTGAAGCCCGTGCAATTATCTGGTGGAAACAAAAAAAATCGTGAAAAAATGTTATGAAACCATTTGCATCAATTTTCTTATATGAAAAAAAGCAAACTGGTATGAAATCCACCTAAAGGTCAGTTGTTGCTATTGCTACTGCCCATTGACATCTATGACACATTCCTTAAAAGTGTTCCAGCCGATGTTGATCACAATCTCGTTGTAAATACTAGGAACTGAAACGGTTCACATGTGAGTCTACAACCTCTTATTTCCAAATGGTTTTGTCAAAGATACCAATGACGAAAATGAATTTACCAACATTCCCTGGTAAATTTTATCCTCCTGGTTTTCATTTTATTAGTATATAATAATTGTGTTGCTTTATTCAGTAAACTTTCAATTATATTACACCTGAAAATAACTCATATCCGCTGCTTTAGGACAGCTGAAGAAGGATTGCAACAGTTATCAATCTAATAATTAAAAAAAACTGGTAACCTTGTTCATTTGAACGTTTACCAAGTCACGCGCGTTAAGTGAGTTTGTAGGAAAATAAAGCGACTGTTGCATGTCATTGCATTATGAGCGTCATATTACTAATGGGGATTACCTGCGGTGTGCCATTCCCAACTGGGATATGGAGTTAACGGTGGTGACTCGACTGTTCCAATGGTGGGCAAAACTGACAAACTGGCCGGGACACCCCTCTTCCATCGTGGAGTGCTCACAAACACGCGATTTTTCCACCGCTCAATGCCCAGGGGTATTACATTACGTTGGATGAATTGCCTGGATATTATGCAGTGATAGTAAAAATAGAGAACGTTTAGAATATTACACAAAACTCTACCACAATCCCTATACAGATTTTTGAAAAGCTTGGCTGCTCGTATGGACTGTAAATAATCTATATAATTATACATCGAGTGCGGTTTAGAGATAGATAAGGGATCGCTAGCGACGAATGTTCTTGGGTGCTTCCGTGATTTGGAGCTCACGTTAGCTAGATGCTATTCATACTAAATATATCCATTAACTTTGTAGAAGATTATGGGTGGTCTGAAAATATTCAACAGATGGTAACCCGTATTACTACTAACACGCTATCGCGTGTTAGTGCACTAATTTGTATCGTGATGTGGTGCGCTTAAGGCATAGTTCTAGGAAGTGATCGCTGTTAAGTACTTAAAAAAAGAAAGGCTTATATTATTTACCCATTATTGATGGCTATATCTCTGTCGTCTTCTGTGGGATAATCGAAATCTATTTGTTTCCATCGATACAAAGTGCCTTGCACTTTTTTCTGAGTCGCATAACTCAATACGACACTTGAGCAAAGTTGGAGCGTCAGGTACAAAAGTAACAACCGCATCTGGAATAACGGAGAAGATGTGAAACATATTTACTCATTTAAAGATTTTATATATACTGTTTCTAATAGAAGTTTAAACGTATTCGTTTAGAGATTCATAATGAATTCCAAAAAGCGAAAAAGTGTTATCTAAAGTAGATGAAAATTAAGTCGCTATCGTTAAGAGCTAAGTTGGAACACAGGTGAAAATTAATCTCAACCATGTATCCAAACTTACTTCTCTTTCCATAAAACAACTACGTTACTATCTTCTTTTAGCTTCTGTTTGAAATTATACCCTTTTCTCTTCTAATAGTGACGACTGTGATAATACATTTCCACACTGAGATACTGCTAATAATGTTTCCAGACATACCTACTAATTAATTCTTCACTTTGTTTATCTATTATTGTTTTGCATTAGACATGCCCACTAGTGCTAAAGCAATACTGAATTTAAAACTTAATTTATTTTAGGACATACATATAGCAATTGTTTCTGTTTTATGTTAGAAGTTAGTAAATGAACATGAAGGCCACCTATAGTTAAATTGTAGACAGCCCAATGAAGCCTGATTAAAGTCCGATCATATTGATGAAATTATTTTTTACACTTTTATATACGCGTACCACATTCAAACCTATAATTGCGGTTTTGCATAGAAATGGTTTGCGGTTACATTAGAGATTGATTATGATATAAGCCGCATAATATGAAAGTAAATTACTGGATTATTACTGGTTACTAAGTTTCATACTAACTTAAACATAATGTCTGGAAAAAATAATGAACGTTTTTTTTTATTTAGTACAATGTCTAGGACCTAAAAGTTTTTAATATAATAAAAATATTTCCAAAGAACGTGTTATTTGTTACTTATTTTTTCTATATAATTACATATCAGATGTCTGTAATTAGGTCTGCAATGTTTAATTATCTAATGAAAGTTACATAAGTATCCTTGGATACATTATTTAAGAGAGTAAGTGTTATATTACAACGTCATGATGGATTTCCCATTAAAACCGGTTGCGAGAAGATTAGAAGCAATAATGGTGGTTTTAATTTTGATCTATATAAGTAGGTACAATAAGTATGTATATGTTTGTATAACGACATAATATGTTTGTATAATTACATATGAATATAAAATATTATTATAAAAACCTTACCTTAGGAGCCTTGTTAGACACACACATAAATATTTATTACTTTCCTCCTTATGTCAAATGGAAAATATTTACTTGTTTTTTAAAAATGAGTTTATAATAAGCTATTTTTCCCCTACAAATTAATTAAACTTAACATATACATTATTACCAATACAATGAAACTTAAATAACAAGTAAATTATTTATTACCTTATTAGATTTTCCTTAGATTCAGGAACAATTTAATACTTAAACATTCTTAGTTTATAATTTTACAGTGGAAATTTAGATACGTTTAACGGAGTTTATATAATGTCGTAATAACTACGTCCACTCAACAACTTGTTTGCTGAGTTTGTGTTTCTTCGCGCTAACATGTAATACTAGTTATCTATAGGAGCTATGTTTCTCTACCAAAAATTATATTAGAACGGTCAAACCAGTTGACTGACCGCGCGAATCACGAGTAGATATTTAAAAATTGACCATGACTAAAAATTTTGTGTTCGCCTACGTTGCGTATGCAATTATTTGATTTTTAATCATGACACAGATTGATACAATAACATGTTGCAAGAAATAATAAGCAAACGGTTATTTTAATTTGTGATTAATAATATCGACTTATAGTTTATGTTATACTACGTTAAATGAAGATATTTATCTGTATTGTAATCGCTACATAATCTCTCTTCATAGAAGGTACATTAGTACCTAAATGTAGGTAAACTGTGACAACTAGGTATATATTTATCTAAAATATATATAATTTTAACCAACTTCCGAAAGTTATACGTAATGTTTGCCTTGTTTTGCTTTACTATGTCATTGAAGTGACTATATCACCTGCATTTACACTCTTATGTATTTTTATTCTCTTGGAATAGCTATGTAGGTATAATTAATTTAATAGTGAACCTTATACTCGTATGTGACGTCTGGCTTAGGATTATTAATATATTATAATATATTTTCTATTTTGGCAAATATGAAATGTAGTATATTTACCAAAACAGAAAATTAAAAAAGTAATGTACTCACACATTTAATCAAAGAAACGCCTAATATAAATTTCCAAGCAATGCTTTTCATATAGGAATCAGAGCCTTCATTACATTCAGGTACTGTCTCTACTATAAATCTAGTATATTATTGGAATATAATGTTAATGTCCAATATTAGAGATTATTATTTTTATATATCTAATTTAAGTTATATACTCAGATGACTTAAATTAATCTCATTAATAAAGCTAACAGACTAAAGCGATGTTTTATATCAGTAGCTTCTTTTAAAGAAAAGGTTTGAATAGTAAAAAAATTCGCCACAATGGCGTGCGGTTTTCGTTAACAAATCAATACGATACTAAAGCGTCTAAAGGGCATATATGTGATAATAAGGACTAAAATACATATTGGATAATCATATTAGCCTTCAAAATAAATAGAAGTGGACTGTGTACTGTTTGTACTTAGAAGTGTTTGTGGATCGTAAAGAACTTATTTGTATAATATTAGTATTTACAAAGAATAAATGCTTTCTTCCTCAATATAATATTTAGGAGGTTGAAACTTAACTCTCGAAGGGTAAATTTGTGTATATTATAGAAGTATGAAACTCTTAACTATTTTTCTTTAAAACATTAAATAGTATGTTTTTCCGCATTGCAATGTTGCTGTGAAAAATGATTTCTGGCGTAAAGAGAATGGCACTTTAGCGCCT
>DWON01007169.1:0-13185 GCA_018251015.1 Phocides pigmalion okeechobee
GTTGCCCTGCACACGTCTACATATCACAGCTTCGCAGCTCGCCCTCGGCCTCGCCGCCTCTGCCTCTGCCTCTGCCTCCACACAACTCAGTGGACAGCCACCCAACGTCTCGGAAACCTTTGTCGTAATCTTTAGAGGCAAAGGTGCTTTCCATTATACTAATAATCATTAATTATATATTTTTTAAATAATATACTAGATATTCGTTATACTTGTATAAATAACGCCAAGGAAATAACCATTGCCTCTTCAAAGGTTTACTCTTTTACATAGTATTTCAATTGCTTATTTTCCATAGAATATTGTCTTGTATGATTAATAAATCATATGATATCTTTGTACATAAGCAAATATACAATTGGCAGAAGTTAAGTACAGCCGAATGCGACTGATTACAAAAAAACTGAACGCAAGTGAAACAAAATGTACTTTCACAACTCGTTTTGTACTTTTAAATCACGATTAAAAAGGGATTTTTAAATTCTATCTAAAATGTTCATCACGGGTCTCAAACCATAATAGCGTACAAAAAATGCGATTTTTAATTGTCATTGTCACATTCTACTGTTAGCCACACACAGGCTCTAATTTCTTCAAAATTACAGATAAACTACTATTTAAGTAAGTTATGAAAAGATTGCAGTATATTAGGTAAAATGTTATGTGAAATTTATATAGTTATTGTATCTCCTGAAAAGTTAGGTTGTTGTAGCTACGCTCTTACGGCTTTAAACCCGCGATACCAACATTTGCATTTGATAATTGTAATTTACATTTACAATTTTACAATAATTGGTGTCAATTTACACAACCATTGAAGCCGAAAGTTAAAGTAACATTTAATTAATTTAGACTTTTGTACATTTTCATTATTAATGTGAACATTATTTTGGCACCAGTGTTCAAGAGCAACATAATATATAAGATCACGAAACGAGAGAGCGTAATACACTAAACATTCATTATTGCCTTCAAATTATCCTATTAAATTAATTATAGCAAATGAAATGTACTAACAAATCAGTATAGTAACTAGGTATTATTTCACTGGATCGGATTATCCGCAGCATCGAATACGATGTCTGGGGAGTAAATTCAACAATTGACCAATCATTTATTGTACGAGGAAGCCCGTCGGAGTCTTTCATTGCATATTAAGTAACGTGTGGAATTCTGCAGGATTAAATAATTTGAGCAACTAGCGGAAACAGTTAACTAAATGTTATGGCACTATTCTTCGTTAATTTGCAATTGTGTAAAAGACAGTCAATTGCACCTATACTAATGTTAGGTCCCTGAAATTATCTAGGTAATTACTAAAAAATATATAACTCGACAAGGATCGTTATGAACAATGTGATGAACTATACTGCCTATATTCATTGTTGACTGATAAGTATTATGTTTAATTATTACGCAAACCGGATAGTCGCAAATCTATCAATCATAAACGATCGACAAAACTAGGCAACATCGGCGCGGTCGGGAATTGGATGGGTAACCGATAGTCGTAAAGTTCTGTACACGCTTTCGTGCTTCGGAGAGCACGTTAAGCTGTTGGTCCCGGTTGCTATCGATATATTGTTGTCGTTAATCCTTAAAGAAGGATCTATGGCCGGAAGCACTTCACATAGAATTCAATGAATATTAATAAATAATAAATAATAAATAAAAGAATGATTAAAAACGAAAATTTACGTATATAAAAAAATTATGTTAGTATTCCACGAAGTTAAAAGTAAATCATATAAATGGCAACGATCATTTAAATCCTCATCGAATTATATAGTAGATACGTATGAATGCATAACAACGAGTGTAGTGTATTGTCAAACCATCGCTACTGTAAATATACAAAGCTCTTTTTACGATATTCGAACCATCAGAGCTGAAAATTACGAGTGCGTGAGATAGTAAACGTGCAACTTGACATTTAATGTGACATTAAAAACAGTGCAAATACGGTTTAAAACACATGAGACATTTATGCCCCGATTTTAAGTTACTCTACAAGGCGCCTTTCGTAGATGACGTCACTTGATATAGGGAGGAGTCGACGAAGTACGACAGAAGAGGCCATTCGTAAATGACGTCGCCTGTTAAGAGGAGGTACAACGAAGTACATTTTAGGGATCATCCATTAATTACGTCACATGTTAAGCAGGAGGACCAACGAGGTACGATACATGAGACCATCCGTAAATGACGTCACATGTTAAGGGGAATATCGACCTGATACGCTACAAGAGGCCATCCATAAATGGAGTCACACTTTATGGGGACGGGAGACAACGAAGTGTGGCTTTATTTATAAATTAGCCTTACAAAGCGGCAGACGGGCCATCGATGGTACAGTCCCCGACGTTATGGACATTTGCAACACCAGAGGAGTCATTAGTCCATGCTCTCTTGGCACATTTTTTGAAGAGGTCCATGAATAGCGTTCAGGGAATACCTTTGAGCATGCCAGGGACCCATACAGTCATACGCCTTGTAATGTTCACATATCAAAATCTAAACTATTACAATTTGAAACATTGTTTTATGAAAAATTGTAATTTAAAAAATCTTTAAAATATTACCAGCTCAAGAATAATTTTATTATTACTATTCATCAATAGAAATTGAAGAAATTTTGACACTGTTAAATTTGAAATATCAAATAACTCTTGTAGCAGCAACGGGGTCTCACAAATGTGATCGTTTTTGACATTGACAGCAAAGGGTCCGAAAATATCGTTATTTATGTGACATAACTTACGGATGAAGCCCAAAAGTACACCAATAAACACATTTAATTCATTCTTGGAAACATCAAATGTTATACATAGGCCTTCGAGTCTAACAATTGCTCATAAGATATCACATATAAAGGTATTCACTAACTATAAGTGGCAGATATTTTTGTCTACAATTTAACAAACAATGTGCTTATTTCCGAACATCGAATTATTGTTACTTAAATATGGCATATAACACTACATATTGTTCTTAATGTGTTGTATTAAATTTTATAAACTACTTTAGAAATGCTTATCTGGTTACAAAATTGTAATAAGAAAATAAATTTAAACATCTTTGTGAGTTTTCATATCGCACGGTCTGTAAGCGACCTGTCTCGTCAAAGCATCACGACATTGGTAAAACAGTCCAACAAAAGTTTAATTTACATATATTTTTTGTAGTTATATTAGTCATAAATAACAGCAGTGTTTTAATGACTTCATGTTTAATTTTTGATTCATATTGAAATATTTAAGTGTAAGGTTTATTTTACGATACAAGAAACTGAAATAACTTATGGTGTTAATCGGAAATTAAAAATATTTGAAAACTTTCTGATCCAATACTTTGTAATATTTCTAAAAGTATGTGAAGTCTGGCTCTATCTATGACTATAAGCGTTTAACCACCATGACGAAACAACGATTTAACTGAGTTTAATTAAATATATATTAAAAATTAAATTATTAATGTAATTAAATATTGTTGTAAATCATTTGCAAAAATATATTTGAATTTAAAATTGTTGTTTATAGTAATGTTGCAAACCAAAATATTATAGGCAAAATATGTCTTATCAAAGCAATCTGTCGGACTGTTCCCAATGTCAGGAGCGTGCATGAAGCCGTTCCGTCCACAGCTTAACTTCGCGCGACACAGTATTCACCAGAAACCGCTCACTCGCCAAATACTTAAAAGCCTAAATCCATCGCAAATACCGTGACAGACGCACATCTAACTGTAGCTACGCACTCAGTTGCACTAGACAATATTAATGAATTTTTGTAATTGACATATTAATTGTTAATAAATGATTTATGTATCTGAACCATCATTCATAAACTATCCTCTTCACCTCTCTTTAAAATAGTTCAAACCCACGCCTTGTGGATATAAATGAAGTTCACTTTAGAGTAAAAATTATGGTGAAATTTTATTCAAAAGCCCCATAGTCACAATTTGTGATCTCCGATGTGTAGTTTCCAACTACACAGCCTTTCCAGTCTTCAGGGTAACAATCCATCTATGTACAAGCATGGATAATATTTCAGTCCTGTTTGAGGTTGTATATGGATGACTATAGACTGCAGCGACTACTTAACTTAAGGTGGCCTGCACCCTCATCTGGTACTATCTTAACATACATAATGTGTAAATTAAATCAAGGCATATTGTAGTAATGTTTAAGTCTTAAAAATGTAATAAGTCAGACTGAAATAACAAAATAATTTCCTCTAAAGTCTTTAAACACAGCTTTACGATCTCTTACTAGGTGTCTGATTTTTAAAGTGAGGTAAATCTGATCTATCTGATGTATAATGATGCTTTAAAATAATTCGCTACAGTATTCCTTTGTTCCCATACTATTGTACAACTGAGTGCAATCCAACGCGGGAACTTACGTATAACACAAGCCAAATACAAAACTATTAAAAAAATTGATATCGACACAACGTAACTAATATTTACACAAACGAAATAGATATCATTCGAACGTAAAATATAGATTTTTATAGCATTCAAAAAAATATACAGATTAGATAACAAGAAATTCTGTAGCCGTTACAACTAAATAATGTATTGGTAAAACAGGCAAAAAGCAAAATGACAAAAAAATATTGAATAAATGTAGGCCTTCAGTACACAGCCCGCTCCGTGTAACAACATTATATTTTGTCACATCAATATGTCGATATTTGGACCAAACTGTTACACTTTATTATAGTTTGTACCACAGTAACTTTATATTATATATTTGACACATAAGTCTCCCTAATTTCTCAACAACTTTTATGCAAACCACAATAAGTACCTAATAAAATTTATTGCAACGAATCGTTCTCTATCGACGAGATAGATATAAAAAAATATATTTTAGATTTAAAGTTACGCCGACATGTTTCCAACGATAAGTCTCAGATCTATCCTGGTAACCGCATTGTACTAACTTCGAATATCGCCTCCAAACTGAAACATCAGTTTACAACTGGATAATTCACCGTTTTTACATAGTTCAAACGTTTGATATATGACACATAGCGTCGTCGTATCCATTCAAATAATCATAAAATTCGATCAGTTACCGAGGAGTATGTAACAACATTTATAAGTACATAATTTAACATAAAACAACTATCACAGCATCGATGCTGATTATCAATTTAGACAACAATTTGGACAAAGGCCTAACTCAGTTTAGACTAGGTTCTATATTGAAATCATTTGCGATACACACATAATTCCATTCAGAGCCAACCGCGATATGTGTGTTTTTGTAAAAAAAAGTGGGAATCAACAATTTGAACATTTAACAAGTCTCAACAGAGCGTCAAGACTATAACAATCAACAAGTTTATATTGCGTATAAATAAGAAATCATAAATAATGTATAAGAAAGACATTTACATGCATCATAGTAACGTGATAGAAATCGATGCTCGTTTTTGAGAGGCCATCTTAGCGCCTCGTATATTTTTACATTCTATAACTACTCGATCGAGTGTCACGTACGATTTATAAAGATTTCAGTACGTTTTTCTTTTCAGCTGTCTTATAACGTAAATATCACTCGTATAACAACATCACGTATTTCCATATTAATTAAAAATATTCCAAGAACGCATTCCTACAATATAATTCACACATGAAAATGGGATGTATAAAAACAATATTTATAGTTAAACTCTAAAAGAGAACGATGGAAATCACGAAACTCTCGAGTGTGACTGATAAGTAACATCCTATTTTTTTCATATTGTTTCGTGAAGTATCCGAAATTCAGCAATACTTCGGTGTAAATATGTATGTCGTAAGACCAATTCGGCAATTTGACGATATTTAAAGTTACGAATCCCATCTCATTTTTGAGATACATGAAGAAAATACGAAAAATTGAAGGCAGAAAATGTTGGTTTATACAGTCATGGAGAAAGTGCTTGAAAAGAAAAACGTACTTGATTGTATACAATTGTAGTAAATAGATCGAATCCATTGACAGTTTACTTGATCGTCGAGTTCACAGTAGGGTCGGGAGCACTGATGCTCATTGGCGCTCACTGATGTCCATCGGCGCTCACTGGTGCTCACTGGCGCGGCATGCTCGCGTTGGCCGGTAGCGTGGAGCTGCGCTGCGAGGCGTTCATGTACGTCGCTTTCAGGCTCGAGCGCATCGAGTCCCTGGAAACGAATCGTCGGATATTATATATACTATCATAAACCCAGGCTGTTCTCTGCTAGATACTAGTTTTATCGTATACTTCGATAAGGATAATAGAAATTAGGTAATATTTATTACTAATCAAACTTTTCAAATTACTATACTGGTCAAATGTGGATCGCCGAGCTTTACATACCTTTTTTAAAAATCTAGAAGGAAACCTCAGTCTATACGGAAGTTATAAAGAAGCAATTAGCCTTATTTTTTCCTTCGGCTATATCCAATATACACATTATTTGGAAATTCATAGAAGGGCAAGACCTGGGCGAGAGCTTGGCGTGGTCGTGGTTGGCGAGGTGCGCGAGCGCGGTGTGCGCGGCGCGGTAGCCGTGGCGCTGCACGCGGCGGGCCAGGCGCGCCACCCAGCGCCGCTGCTCCAGCGCGGCGGGCGCCAGCAGCAGCAGCTCGCGCGCGCGGTCCGCGTGCAGCTTGCACGCCGCCACGCCCTCGCCCTCCGACACGTGCTCGGCGTGGATCTTCATGCGGCACCCTGCACATATAGAAATACTGCCTGTAACTAATTCACTCAAAGTAACTTTTTGTTCACATTGAAGAGATGTGGTTGTGGGCTACACTAAAAAGTGAAGCAATAAAGTAGGAAGTAGAAACGCATGACCTCAGATAGTAATTCGAGGTTGTTTGAAGTTGTCCATAGGGTGTAATACGACATAACAGGTAATATTTGATTATTTGCTACAATTTTTATATCAAAATATACTCATGCAATATATTGACAAAAATCGCAAATAATTACATCATTTATAGTGACTGTAATCTATTCTTGTACTATAAAATTGAAAATATACGTATAAATGATGCGATAACGAAAATCTTAAATCCATTCCAAATAATATATCAAAATTATGCAATTAATTGAAACAGTATTTTATGCATTCAAATCAAATTTATAATACGCTTATTATAACTGTGTCGTTCTGTTGAGTATATGTAACGGTGCAAATACCGTTAACACAGAAAAGTGTTACTCAAAAAGCAATCACATTTCGGTACGAACAATAATGCACCATTCATAAAAAACGCTCCTTTTCGCTCTAAATGTAATAGAGGGCAGAATTACCGGATGGCAGGGTGTATCGAACGTAAACTAGCGACAGAGACAGCAAGGCGCGCATGCGTGAGCCATTTCGATCGCAACAGTTACTACGCAGCCTCTTTCCACGTGAATAAAGAACAAGAACAAAGACAAACCTTCTAAGGGGCGTGCAAAATTCTTACCTATTTTAGTAGGGTTGGCACAAGAGAATAAAAAAAATAAACTTTTATTTAATTGTATGTACAAATTGCCTACTCTAAATATTAAAAAAAAAACATAAATAAGACTCGTGCGTTGTGCAAGCCTTTCGTTTGTCAACAGGCCAAGCGACCGTTAACCGATTTTATCTGGTGACGCGCGGCTAGTTCACACGCACACACGCGCCGTATGCTTGTAATTGTATAAAACATTGTCTCTGTTCCTGTTCTTTACTCGTGTGCTTTTGCAGCTTACTTCAGAGCGGCACAGTAATCGTAAATAAGACTACCGTACAAAAGTAAAATATAGCAGCGAGTCACTCGCGAGGAGTGCGCTGAACAAGCCAAGTGCGGTGCAATACTAACGGCGGCACTCGTAGGCGTGCGGCGGGCGGAACATGTGCCACATGGGGCGCGAGCACACCTCGCACGCCGTGGGGATGTGGTACGTGATGCTCACCAGGTCGTGCCCCTTGTGCTGCACCGTGTTGCCTGCAACGTGCGGTACAAAACGATTAATTATACTCACTTTTAATAAAACATTTATACGTTTCAATCGCGATTAACGATTTTTAAGTGTTCATCGTTAATCGTGAGTACCCGGTACATGGTAATTCCGCGATAATATTACTTTAAAGTCATTAAAACATTATTCTCTTCATCGGTAGGATCTTTTGATAATGTTTAGAATAAAATATGCAATGTATAAATTAGTATACAACAAAAATAATTTTCGTTTCGAAAAACAAATGTTTAGAATTAAATATAAAATGTATTATAACAATAAAAAAAAAACATTTTTTTAGCAGAAAATGGTATCCAAATGTGTCCAAAAAATAAACAAAATTATATAGCAGAAATTGGTATCCAAATGTGTCCTGTCTTGTAATAAAATAGAAACAATTGTTTAAAGACATAAAAACAAATGTGGGGAGTAATAAGTTTTAACAGATGCTTAACTATAGTTCAACAAAGAAGTACCACAACAACTTATAATCTACCTGCCGTAAAGCCACTCTTGTTTCTGGTTAAGGAATAGTCGCTAGCTATATTTCGAAGTAAAGTACACTCGTCTAAGAGAGTACTCTTTGACGATTGTACAGTTACCTTTGAACATCTACATACAATCTCAAAAAGGACTGACGTTCTATAAACTGTAGTTAGTTCCTGCTGAGAACTGCGATAGTCGCGTCACTTTTAATTGTAGCTGAATCACACTTGTCCAATTGACCACAAGAATCGATTTACGCTGACGAAGGCGGCGATACCTCTTCGTTCAAACTATATTTTTTCCTTAAAATGTTAATGGCATTAATATAAAAAGAATTTGTCAAAGCGGAAAATTTTGCTTTCTTTTGAAGTCGGTTAACGTTCATTAAGATCACGTGATATCGCGCTTGCATTGCTAAGTTCTAAACAAGCGGCCGATCACGTGTTATCATGTAAACGTCGCCATTTCTATCTACGTACATGATTCGTATGTATATATTACTAAAAAATAAATATTATAAGTATGTCGAGTTATTTTGAGCACGATAAAGTGTAAATGGGCAATGAGCAGCTCGGCAAGGGTGCAAGAGGCACGAGCGGACGGACCGGCGTGGTCGGGCGCGTCGGCGGGCGCGTCGGGCTGGTCGCCGGGCCGCCGCGCCTCGCCCTCGCCCGCGTACAGCAGCTGGAAGATGCGCGGGATGTCCTTGGCGTCGGCGCGGATCACGTCGCCCTGCGTCACCGAGCGCACGTGGAACACCTTGCTGCAACAGGCCGGCGGAACACCCGCATCCTCTATACATATATATATATTTACAGGGTGATGAAACACTGTGTTTACAAGATATTATATTTTATTTATCTTGTCTCGAAGTCCACGCGCTAGGTTCATGCTGTGGATAGGAATAAGAATAAATAATATTGTGGTTTTATAAAATGTTCAAAATATAAAAATCTAATAGTCATTCAAATGTCTATATTTTATCTATTTTTGTTTATATGTATACAATGTCAGATATCTTGACAGACATAAGATAGATGCTCAAAAAATAAGCAGCATAATTTATGAATCAAAAGATTCAATAAAAATATCTTATCTTGTAATATTTGACAAATTTGTATAATTTTAAGAATAATATAGCACATTATACACATATTTTTAAAATCTTTATGAAAACATGATGGCAATCACTTAAACTCATTATTTAAAGTTATGGCTACATTTTATATTACAACCGTAAACATTATACATATCTAAAATTAAAACAAAATGTAGCATTTTTTTATTGATGAGTCTGGCTAAAGTTTTGTACTTGATGTTTATTAGATATTAGAAATGCTATTGACTTCTATATAGGTTTAATTAACGTACATATACAATACATATGTGGTTATACCGAAATCGACAGTAAAAATATAAAAGCATAGATGAAAACTAAACATACCTCAAATCGAGAATCATAACGGGATCCGTGGTGTTTTGCTTGTCGCTCTCGCTGTTGTAGAAGATGATCTTCTTGGAGGAGACGACGACGTACTGCTTCTTCCAGCCGTGGCGGCGGATGTTCTGCTTGAAGGGCACGGACAGCCAGCCCTCCAGCGTCTGCTCCGTCTCGCCGTCCTCCGCGTCCGCCGACGACTGCGACGCCGTCTCGCTCGTCAGCGCCGCCAGCTTCTCCTTCAGTTGCTCGATTTCCGCGTCTTTGCTGTCCACCTACGATCCAAATAAAAATATTTTTTTTACTAACGATTATTAATTCTGAATCGAATACGTGGAACTAACATTGTGGTTTCGCAAAAAGATATTAGAACCATTGACACAACAAGAACTGTGTGAATATCACATTTTTTGCTATACAGATGATTCCAGAGTTGGATCCCAGACAGAAATATTTATTATTGTAATAGACAAATGTACACTATTGATAATACTCAATAATGTCAAGATAAATACTATTATCCGTCATTAATACTGTTGCTCGAGTTTGAGATATCGGATCTCATCAGTGGCGGTCTTTAACATTGCATAATTTCGATATTGTTATATTGTATCTAGTTTTTGAAATTACTCTAATATTGACAATCTATAGAAAATCGATTGAGAGTTAAGCAAGACTAATATGTATGAAAGTATAAGCTGACCTCCATGGCGAGGCGCAGCCTGGTCTGCTGCTCTTCGACCAGCTGCTGTTGGGAGTCCTGCAGGTCGCGCTGCAGCTTGGCGATGTGCTGGTCCGACTTCTCCTTCTCGCGCGTCAGCTCTTGCTGCAGCTTGCGGTAGTCCTTGTCCTTGCGCACAGACATCTTACTCTTGTTCTTCGCCGTCGCTGGATTCATGTCCTTTCTGTACAGAAGAAATGAAACCATTTAATAATTCGGCTCAATTCATTTGGCGACCAATGTCTAGTCCGTGAGAGTAGCAATGTATATGTGAGACTTTAACGTGACTTGTTTACTTACTTATAAGACAAATATTTCAGAGCTCAATAATATAAACGCATATGTGATTGATTGTATGAAGTTGCCAATCGATCATTAATCGCCCAAAGTTCTATAAAAAATAATTAAAGTTATGAAGGACGCTTTTAAATAAATAGAGGGCGAATCAAGGTATAATATAGTAAAAGGAAACTCAATACAAACATCCATAAATAGGACATTAAATATTATTCAACTGCCACAGTTAATCTATTTTTTGTATTATTTCCCTGTAATTTTGTAAGCCTATTTTATTTGATTTTTCTTATTTTTTATTATGTCTTTAAATTGGCACAAAATCTATGATAGGAATAAAAAATTATATTTACTTCTCTTAACATTCACAGAAAATCGTGTGTACGGCTTAACAATAAATATAAAGATGGTGACCTGTTCATGATCTCAGCGAGTTTATTGACTGCCTGTTGCTTGAGCATGATCTCGGAGTTGAGCTTCTTGGTGAGGCGGTCCACGTCCTCCTGCAGCCGCTGCAGCGTGGCCACGCGTTCCGCCAGCGCAGTGCCGCTGCGACGCAACTCGTCCACTTCCTGTATACACAATACAAACACTCTTACACTACACTCATATATATATACTTTTACAAAATTTTATTAGTTTTGGAGCATACAGTCCCGCTGATCAAAAGTTGTCACTACAAACCACACGTCTGTAGCTAACTCCCAAATAGAGACACTTTTACATTACCCTTTCACATGTATACTTTTACAATTTTTTATTAGTTTTGGAGCATACAGTCCAACTGATCAAAAGTTGTCACTACAAACCACACATCTGTAGCTAACTCCAGTCCAACTAACCAAAATTTGACACTTCCATTGAGACAGCTGCAGCTAACTTTAAGGCATTTATTTTTTGTATAATGGAAGCGAACAAATATTCATTCCACCTAATGGTAAGTGGTCACTACTACCCATGGATATCTATGGATGCGTTGCTACATCTGGAGACAAGGGTGGTTGCCTATGTGTAAGTGAACCAGCAATCACACCAGTGTAACAAAACTCAAGCCTCCCTTTCCTACGCTTGTGATTGATTGTGTTTGATTGTGGCGATAGTACCTCTCCGGTCAAATTGTATAAGTTCTACCACCTTACAGTACTATCGGTACATACTATAACCAACTTTGATTATGAAATGATTTAAAATGTAACTTTTGTCATTCATTAAGAGTAAGTTAATATCTTACAATGAAATAAAATATTTGAAATTGAATTAAATTTGAGGTAATATTCCTTCTGCTCTATCTGAATACTTTCTATTAAAATAGATAACGAGACAGGACAACTGACTGTTAGATGCTTGCTGCTATCCATAGCCATTTACAAAGGAGGTGGCCCTCTAAATCCTGAGATGTAGTAACATATCTACGTATGAATCTAGGTAGACCTTAAGATATATATGATTGACAGATTAATTAGTAATGATAAATGTATAAAGTAGTATTGTACCTTCCGCTGCAGGTCGATGGTGGCGCGGTTCTCGTGGTCGCGGTCTCGCAGCTGCTGCAGCAGCGTGTCGCGAGCTGCCACCTCGGCTCGATGTGCAGCCAGCGCATCACGCATCTCCAGCTCCTTCATCGTCTTCTCTTTCTCCAGCTCGCCCACTGTCTCCTCCGCTATCGACCTGCGAACAAATACAACTTCTTGATCCTGTTGGACAGACATTGGAACTATAGTTCGAGTTATAACATCAAGCTTGATAACGGGTCAAGAAGCCAAATCTTAATTTCAGTTGGGGAATCGTTTGCCGGCAACTCTTAGAAATGAGGCAGCCATCTTAATCATCAGAATTATCAGAGTTACACAGCTGAGCATAGACCTCTTTTTGGACTGAAAAACATTGAGCCATTGTCCATCACGTTGACGAAGTGCGATTTGCTAGACTTTATACACCTTTAAGAACTTAATGAAGGACTCGCAGGCATTTAAATTTCTTAACGGGTTTTTCTTCACCGTCAAATCTATCGCGCATCTACATACGACCTTAGAACTTCAGACCTGTTTGTGTTTAGATGAGGATGTCCATCCGCTGCAGCGACTACTTAATATCACGTTGGTTGCAAGTTCGTTTCGCCATCTTCCTACACACACGCATACGTATGCAAATGCAGAAGCGTGCGTGCATCTAAACACACACAAGGAGTTTTTTATCTGAGAAGAATAGCAAACGAGCATGCCAACCACCTGATGTTAAGTAGTCGCAGCCCGTAGACATCCACGTACAAC
>DWON01007170.1:0-13184 GCA_018251015.1 Phocides pigmalion okeechobee
TGCAGCCCGGGGTACACTGAACACACCCATACATCCAGAACCAGCGCGAGAATAAAAGGTCCTTCGAATACCCAACAGCAGCGGTATTTAAAATTAACACCATAAAATCAATTATTATAAATTTCCGTACCCATGCGACATAGGGTCAAGACTAGTATCCGAATTCCAGCGCTAGATAGCTATTGTAATTATCTCAGTGAGATATGAGCCAGCCCTGATATGACCAGCATTGCTAATTAAACATGGAAATAAATTAGTAACAACTGCAAAAATTTTAGTTGTCTTCCTGAATAAGCGTATTTTATTGCTCAAAGGTTACAATTAATAAAGAAAATTAGAATTTGCTAAAATTTATCAAATAAAATTATAACTTAGAATTAAACTAAAATTTACGTTCATATGTGATTTAAAATATTTAAAGAAGTTTCTTCTTTATGCCTTAATACAGTAAAGACTTTCGTTCTCTTTCGTAATAATGGAATTAAAGAATTTATTGTTGACTGTTGGTTTTATGTTGGAATATGTAATATCGATATTTTAAGTAGTACTAGTAGGACTTCGTTCGGAATACACTTTTATTGCTCTTAATTTATTTAGAACGTTTCACATTAACTTGCTTCTCCCGTTCTACTTCTACTGTGCGTCTCGCGTATATTAAAAGTAGATTCAAAGGTTTTAGAGCCGTTAGAGCTCGCCTGGGGCAGCACCACCGCCTTCCCCCATAATCCGCCGTCAAGCAACATGTTCTTCATGTATTGTGTTTCGGTTGGGGAGGTGTGGTCGCCGGATACAGATTATTTGAGGCGATCATCTTAATCTTCAAGAGTAGGAACGCATCCGCGTCCATCCTTAAATAGAACTTCTGTTCTATTTGAGATTGGACGTGGTTGTCCATGGGCTGCAGTGACCACTTAACATCAGGTGGCCTGCATGCCCGTTTCTTACTCGTTCATAATAATAAAAAAAAGATCTCGGCGCTCATGTAAGGACGGTGATGGTACTTTCCCGATCGAGCTGTAGATCTAAAAGCTAGCAAGAGCAACACTTCATACACCCTGTATTAGTCCCTCATTTAACAAACTGGTAGCTTTGCATAATCATACTAACAGGTTTACTAACACTTGCTATTAAATGTATATGTGTTTTTAATTGACAGACCATGCCTTTGCACGTATTATACTAGCACATATTAATGTTCTCCCGACGTTCCAATACTAATTACTCCGAGGTACTCGTAACAATTTGTATTTAAGCCAGCTTTCCTTGGCCGTCACTCGTCGAAGCACGACGCTCCGTCCACTACTCTCTCACTCACTCACTACTCTCTACTTGCTTTAAATTAAATGGGCTTGTGATAGACCCCCTTATTTCGGCTTGCGCGTTACCACGCAACTCAAGGACATACACGCATGACATAATAGACATGGGATTCTCCAAAACAGCTGCAAAAACATGGCCGCACGTATGTTCATTATAATATCCTATTGCTATAATTTTAAACACTAATATTTTTCTCAAACGTCAACATAACTTACTATAGAACATAAGTTTGTTGGAAGTTTTATATAAGTAGATGTTTTATATCATATAAGCAATAACCGAACACGCAGTTTTCTACCTGTACCTAGTACCTGATTGTAAGCACCTGATAATGTCGCCCCCCAAGATCTTTGGATTTTTTTGATGTTGGATAAGTAGCAAACGAACATGCGGGCTCTATGATTTTAAATGGTCTCTGCGGCCTCTGGATATCCACGTTCAACCTCAAACAGGATTAAAGTCCTACCTGGCACGTATCGTGTTTAGATGCGTAACTACTTTTGAGGACTGACATAGTTGCGTCAATAGTTAGGAGTTAGGAGGGCGGCAGAGGTACCTCCTCAGTCGAACTGTTGTTTTGTCACCCTTCATGTATATTTAACTTGTAATCAAGAAGACCTCTTTAATCTCGGCCAAACATGCTTTGCTTTCCCTATAGCTGAATAACCTAAAGTTAGTGTACCCTTTTAACTACAGGCAGAGTATTTATTATCATTTAAATCAGAACTCAACAAATTAATCACAAGTGTTTTAAGACCAAATTAAATTACCCGATGGTACCTCAGAAATCGAACCCAGAGGGACACTATGTACTAATTTTAACGTACATTCTAAATATTGAAAAAACAAATAAGTGTGACGTTGATGCCGCAATAAAACCCAAAAAGGTCTTGCATTTTGAGATCAGTCGTAATGTATTAAATATATGAGAAACGTACATTCATAAGCCTGTGCTCGATTACTTTGCATAAAATATAGTAGCAATCAAAACAAGGCGAGCCGTTGCTTATCGCAAATTACCTCACTTCTGCTCCACATTGCCATCGGTCTAATATTAGTTTGGTTGTAACTTATAATTTGCACTAACAAAAGTATTTACTTCATAATACTGTGAATAATTTAATAGCAACAAATATTACATTAGGGTAATAAATTTCTTAGATTTAATAAGTTCTATACGTTTTTATTTCATGAGATCCTTAGACGATTCTCCTTAATTAAAAATAATTTCATTATAAATAGGTACAGTTCGATTGGGAAGATGCCACATAGTATATCAATTCGACACAATCTACAAATGCAATTCTTGTTTTGATTGAAGAGGTGCGGTTGCCGGATACACTTACAAGCGAGGCGAACATCTTGGTCCTTAAGAGTAGCAACCCATCTACGCACGACGTCTGAAAAGACTTGTGTCCTGTTTGAAGTTGAATATCGTCCATGGACGACAGAGTACATGTAACGTCAAGCAGCTTACATACTCGTGTACCTTTCAACATAAAAATAAGATTCTGATAACAGATTGGAACCTATAATAATTGTGCACTAAATTATTATATCTATTACGCAATAATACATTTTAAGACAGAATGTAATGTAATGACTATAGTATTCACTTAGAGCCAGTCATTTTGATGTTGACACTTAAGCTAATAACAAACTACAGAAAGGTATATATATATTCGGAGGTATAGATATTCGGAGAAAGTAAACATTAGTTACCTGTTTGTCTTAACAGGATAATTTTAATAATATATTTCATTTGAGTGGAAATCGCGGAAAACACAGTCGGTTTGGGAAAACATGAGAAAGTAGAACACAAATAGGGCTGCCAACATCACTTTAATAACTTCTAACGTGTACCTGGTTTCTACTTAGATAGATAACTTTTTAAATGTGTTTATAACAATACTTATAAGTTTTACATATTTCTTTCTGAAAGCATTATTTGTCAACATTTATATTTTTTGTTTATTAAATCAAAGTTTTTTTGTACATATATTTCAGAACAAAATTGGAAAAATATGACGATCTATGAAACAGAATGAAATCGAAGCATTTTTTCTTAAAGCAAGGAATCAACAAATATATCCACAATATTCCACGACCTAATTTCAATGCAACAAAATATTACAATTACTTCTAGTCAGATTATTAGAGCAGCTTACATAACTAACAAAAAGGTAGACAGACCACGTGATGGAAAGTCACCGTTGTTTAAGCTCTTGTTTATATCACTTGCTATCACTGCTAAACGCTATAATAGACTATAATTATTAAGCTCACATTACACAAATGGATTTCCTTCCATAAGTGCCATTTACGGCACTCACCAAAACCCAACAATGGGGTTGCGTGGTTTAGGTAGGAAGAAAAATCATGGCTATAATTAACATGGTGTGAATACTTAAGGGCTTGAGTTCTGAGCCACTCAAGATCCCTAAGTCGAGTCCTTCTTGACTGGAGATGATAATTGTTTGAAAGATTTAACCGAGCAATTGTTCTACGAACTGAAATTGTGCGGGTAGTTCGGATTTACATTTTATAAGCAGGAATAAGAAATTTCAAAATGGCATCGTATCGTGTAAGAAAGCAACCATAATCTGTTACACTAATGCCCGAAATTAATATTCAATCCATAATCTTAAACTGTTGCTCACAAGAGATTACATGCAATCTACAGATCAATCTACGACTTAATAACAATATTATACGAAGCCTTTTATTTTATAAAAATAAGCAACGTAAAAATGTTGTCTCTCTGTTGTTTCAAAATACTGTAATTTAATCTAATTTTCTTATAATAATCAATTAAATGATAAGACATTTTAGAAAATTGTACAACTGTTCTATATATTAATATTATATGTTCTACATATAATAAATATAGTAAGTAATTAGTAAAGTAATCTACTCTATACTTACTTTTCAATATCTGCGCAAGTAATCTATAATTTTCAAGGTAAATAACTAGTCTATAGCACTTCTTCCAAAGTTTAACAATTATTAACAGAAATTTAAAAATAGTTTTCGTTTTTTTAGTATAAATGATGAAGTTTTTCAATCACAGACATATCATCACAGTCAACAAACTTTTAATATCCCACTACCGGGTGCGTGTCTCCTCTCAGGATAAAAAAGAGTAGGCCATAGTCTACCACGCTAACAAAGTACGGATTTGTAGACTTCCAACACCTTTAAGAACTTTATGGACAATATAACTTTCAGAAGTCAATGTTTTCCTTCACCGTTTAAGCAGTGATAAATAATGCCTATTTCTAATTAATTTAAAAGCAACTGATAAATAATTTCTAATACACACAATTATAATAAATAAGAGGTGTGGCAGGGAATAAAACCGCAGGCTCCCGGTGTAGGAGGCTATAACCTTAAATCTAGTTTCTGTACAAGTGTCCCCTCAACCCTAGCGAGCACGGCAGCCTTATATTTCTATCACGCATCCGGCATAAAGCACAGAACGCCGTACGTAATGTATTCCGCGCCCGAATGTTTCAATAAAGCTCCGGTAGACGGGCATTTTCATACAAACGACGCGGAGGTGCGGTGCTCAGCGCTGACTTACATACAATATTAACGATATTTCAAAAAGCTTTATCACCTGTTTTGGAACATTGAACAGGAGTAAGAAGTCAGTATTATACCGTACTTGTGGCTCTTTATTGTATTATCAACCCTGAATCGGATTTTATGTATTTTTATTCTAAAGTAACTTTTTTATCTGAACTGGATACTTGTATTTTAATTTGAAATTATCATTAGATTTTTAAGCGTACGGAAGGGGGGTTCTTCCCCCGCCGCCGAAAATTAGCCGTGACCAGGAGCCATGCATCTGGTTCGAAATATCGCCAAATGAAAAGTGTTAATTGTGAGTACCTATTTTAAAGTTATGATAAATACCGCGGTAATATTACTTTAATCATTTACCGTTTGATTATCATTTAAATAAACCAACAACAATTTTTAAATGTACTCGAAACAATCAATTTTATTTTCTGCATAAGATTAGAAAGATGTAAAACATTTTTAAAATGAGCTTATTTTATCAGAATTAAAATCAAAGAAGCTGTCTCAGGGTGGTAAAATATTAAGTGCCAGTAATACCTGAGTTATTATTAAAAGTTTGGCTTCTATAAGTTATGCCAGAGCAACTGAATATAGAATAAAAGTTGGCGCTATGAATATTTATTTACCCGTGTTTTGCTAAGATATGACGCAAATATTTCTAGGAAAGGTGAATTTATTTAGGTAAATAAAAGTAAGAAAGTTATCACATCTCGGCTCGGTGTTTTTTTGGAACGAAAGTTTCACCATTACATTTTTGTACTCGTTTAAAGGTTCCTTACAGCAAGTTCACGTACACACACCAACTTTCAAGAGGTCGCTTGCGTCCGTGACTTGCCATAGATAAAAGTTTTGCTTTATTTTTGGTTACCGCAGGTCAATTGCTTGCAGTGTTGCACGCTCTAACATCCCTGTTTATTCTTCGAAGTTGTTTTATGTTCATTTAGTACATTATAAAGTATTTTCAAAATGATTTGTGAACATCGCTAGCTAATAATATTATGAAAAAATTGTCTCTATTTCATACATAAAACGGATATTAACAGTAAAAACCTTCATTCAAAGTTCATCGGAAAATTCTATAGGGAGTTCGTCGACATGCTCCATGATATTTGACCGGTGGTAAAAGTACAGCTCGACCGCGGAAGTACCATCGCTGTCCACATACTTTACCGTGAAGCAACTCTTATGTTTTGGTTGTATTAGTAAAGTTGCCGGTCACACTTACAAGCACGGCGACCATCACACTTCTGTTTTAAATGGAGTTGATTACAGATATCGTTGAATATTAATGACCGCCAAACATTAGATGGAGAACTGAAAAATATTTGAAATATATGCTACCTAAATATTTTTCAACAATTACGTAAATGTGCCTGGCAAAACATAGTCAAAAACTAAACATAGCCAGAAACGAAAGCAACTGAGATGCTTCGTTACTCTAACCCTATGAAATTCTGCCGGAAATAGGAATATTTTTGAATTCTGCCACGGAAGAAACAATACATTTTAAAAAGTTCTCCATTATTTAAAAGTAACAAAACTTAATCTCATAATCGCATCAAATCGTCTAAAAGGGCTTAACAATCAATAGTCTTTAACACGTCCTTTTCCTTTTGTACGCAGGTAGAAACGACCGAGATGTCAAATATTTTGACGTTTCTTAAATAATTCCCACATTGTCGTAGGAGATTGTGCGTTAACAATGGCTTTCAGTTTTTTGCTGTCACTTTAAAGAGATGATAATCTGTTGCCTCTTTTATTTTTATGATAAGTCGCTCTCATGGTGCGTTGGGACATCTCTGGGACAGATGACAGTTGTGTAAGTATATTAAAATGTGATTTTCAATTCTTGATATACATCTAATTATGGCTTGTATAAATTATGTATGAGTCAAAAATTTGTTTTCATTGTAATACTTTAAAAATGTACTAACGTCATTTGGCGATGTTATAATATATTTTTTAACTGGATACTTTGGTCTCTACAATAGGGTGGACTTCATGCTCGATTGCTAGTTCAACCTCATACAAGTATATGAAGAGCCACATTACTAAATATTATTTAATACTAAAAATAGTTACTACATAATCCAAATCAAACCCTCAATTAGTCTAAAATTGTGCCTAAAGTTATTCGCAGATGTTGCCACCCCTGAGGTCTAACAATAAAGTTGTGTCTCGCTTGTGTTCCCGGCAATTACACCTCTTCAACCCAACACATAAAAGTTATTTAACGGTGTATTATGAGATCGATGTATGTATCGCCCGGATCGAATTCTACAACCGATAAAATTAATTACAATATCTAATAAATAATTTGAAATAGTAATGAATGCATACAAACTTTCAATCTGTATTACCTACCCTATTATGGCTGAAATTTCGAAAATTCCCTTTCTTACTGCTCACATTCGTTGTATATAAAATATCTTGATTTCAGGTTTAGTAATTTCTGTTAGTTACTCTTTTATAAATAAATGGATTATTACGTTAGTAAGAATGATGCAATACTTCACATTCCAATAATCCTATCGCCTCCAATATGTTTACAAAACAGATTCAATAATTTCAACAAGTGCCTATTATTAAGCCTATAAAACTGCCCACACCTAAGTTGTAGGCATCAATGCTAAGAGTTAATCACAGATAATTAACCCATTTATTGGCTCCAGCCATCTTGAATCGTAAAATTGATTATGTTTAATTTTTATTTTTATTTCTAAAACTTGGAGCACGTGTTCCTTTTAGTGACGCTACATCGTAAAATGTTGAAGGATATGTCGATGGGCGCCATTGATTGAAAAAATATTGAGTTGTAATCACCGGATTTAGAAAGAATAGTGAGAAAATTAATAGAATACTTTAATGGTTGTGGTCAGCATTTATAGCGTTTAATAACTTTAAACAATCTTATTTTATTATTGTTTTAATGTCAATTTTCAAGTACGGTAAAATAAACAAATGGAAAGTAAAGTTTACATTAAACAATTACAGGCAGTGCAAACAGCTTATCTCTAACTAATACTTACATATTTATTTTATTTTATAGTTTGGTCGCTTTCTCAGGGTTTTTCTTTAATCGACTATACTATCCAACTAAGAAAAACAGATTGAAGCATATATGCAATATGTTGATATTATTATGCTGAGACACTAAAATATGTTAACACTGGCCAACCTCGCTAAGAAGAAAGGGTCTCGTTTGAAACGGAAATTCCCTTTCTACTTAACACGTGTGTTATCTCTCCTTGACAATCAACGTATTCTCCAGGGCAGAAAACTGTCATACTATAGTATGCTATGAATAAGTATCATATCAAACAAAATCTCTTTATTTGTGAATATAAGTGTTACAGGTATTAAAATTGTTACATATGTACAATACGCTATATCCATACTATGTGCATCTATCTTTCAAAGTCCACTTCTCTAGCCTACTCGGTCTAAGCATAGACCTATTCTAATTGGCGTCAATCAACCCGATTTTCCATTTCCTTGGAGTGGAGGTGACGCGTACTCCTCTTCAATGCTAAAAAGCATATGTGTGAGCATATATAATAATATGAGTCTAACTCCCTGTCCTGCCTGTACTTTGAGTCGTGATCATCCCATGCCACGTGCCCAGCTGTAAGGTTTTAGCTCCACGGGTGTTTTCTTGGAATGAGAAGGTTTAAGCCATACTTCACCACGCTGGCCTAATATAAACTAATAGTAGCAGCACACATCTTTGACAACTTAACAAAGAACTCTTAAGCACGTAGGTTTCCCCACGATGTTTTACCATTAACACAAGTAATGATAAATTTTTACAACGTTGCGTGCCGGCTACTCAAATCCTGGATACCCCCGAGAGAGAGGTAGAACCTTACCAACCAGGCTATCACTGCTACTTACTGAATCTCCTCACATTGTTATAAAACACAAGGTCTACTTTTCTGTCTGTTGGTTTATCTTCTACGGCATAATTTGCGCACTTTTTCACAGAAACGCTACACAAGGCAAAGTTTCCTGAAACAAAACTACAGTAACAAGTTCGCAAGATAAACTCGCCGAATACTTAGACAAAGGCGAAGTGAGTAGCAAAGAGCTCGATCTATAATGAAGATCGAACTTTATCCGCCAAGCTGGCTATTCGGCGCAATGGACCGGAAAATAAACATAAGTCTTCCCACCTTTTGTAACCTTGAGCCCGGCGCTTCTCAATACGCTAAGCAATCAGTTATTTTAATTAAGGATAACTTTAATTGAATTATATTTAGATATAATCAATACGTAACGTTTAACATGAAGTTAGTTGTATTATTATTACAAATTTATACAAATAATCACATGAAACGATCTAAATTGATAATTTACCTGGATTATGTACACGTCTTCAATAAAATCTTTAAAAATTAAAAATATGTATGTGTATGTCGTGTGTATGTGTGTATTTAGTATATACAAATAGAAAATCCATGAACTGATCTACGTCTGTTGTTAATTAGTTCCTGTATTTTCTGCCTTCACAAAAAGAAATATTCAATGCTTAATCTGTTAATACAATATTGAGATATGAATGAAGCGCCAGTAAAAATATCAGAATATTAATAATACATTTGAGAAGCATTGCTTGGACAGTTCTTTATCTGTAGTAATATTTTAGATTTGAATAAAAGCGGCACAGTCGAAGCTGCAGGTAACTCGGAGGCAGTGTAACTGCGAGATAATGCCGCCAGATAGCGCGCCGGCTGCGGACCTACAACCGTCAGAGAATACACATTTCACAGTATAACTTGATTTTATCATAAATGTGGCAAATCATAAAAATGCTTCCAAATTAAAAAATAAAAACAATATGGAAGACTTTGGACGCCACATTTTAAGAGACGCCAAATTATTGTTTTCTCAAAATCAAATGAATAGCATACTAAATCATAGGGTTTTAATGACGTTTTTAAATACACACAAGTTATATGTAATGTTTTTTTCTGTATAATTTCATATTATGCTTGCTTATCGAGCTAAAAACAATTCACAATCATATAGATTATCGGATTTTAAATAAACACTAACTCCGTCTATAATAAAGTGTATTTGAATATAACAAAAACTTAGTATTTCGACTGCAGATCTGTATCAATACACTTAACTCTGTTTACTATCTTTTATTAGTAACTCTGTTTACTATTGTTTATATTTTATTAAATCTACCATCATTTTGTGATTTCTGTGATAAATCTCCAACCTCTGTTGGCTGTATAATCTGTGGGCCGCTATCCGCAGCGAGTGGCGGGCCGCGCCGCACATTAAGATACCAGATAAGCTCTCTGACCTACAGACAAACGGTTATATTTTCGCCTAAGCATCACCTTACGCTTTAAGTTTCCTTTTATCTGTGGTGAATATTGCGATTGGGATTGTTGTAAGGCACAAATAGTTAGAGAAAACAGCTTTAATTCCCATTTTCTATCGTCATCAACAAAAAAAAGGTTCTCAATCAGATTGTATTTTTCTAGGCTTGTTACCGCATTAGTTCGTATCTCTTTATCAAGAAAGAGAGGTATCGTTAGGACTTATTTATATTGAAAAAACTCCACTGATATAATTGAAAAATACAGAGTAAAATTATAATATTGGTAAAATCATATTTAACAGTAATCAATTCAGTACAATAAAAAATACGTAAAATGTTAGGTTGTTAAACAAGCTACTGGCCGATTTAACATTCATTGAACTTCATGGAAGTTTGTAATTCTTGATGAAACAGGAGTATTTTATTTGTTTATTTCATTAAAAAGGTACTGCACAAAAATATTACGAACTTTTTACGATTTTTTTAAAGGTGGTAGGGTAGAGCCATTAGAGCTCGCCCGGGGCGGTACCACCGCCACCCTCATAATCCGCCGTAAAGCAACATGTTCTTCATGTATTGTGTTTCGGTTGGGGAGTTCACAATAAAAAAAAAGATGAAATATTTTCACAGTATCCGGTTGGAAGTAATACCGACGTGGTTTTTGAGATGATAAACCTATTATTTTTGATATCGTCATGCACTAAGCTTGCCTAGATATTACTCTTGTACAATCTTGTAAAATATCCGCCCAAAATCGGAACAACGGGTAAATTACAGCACATAATAAAATTATAACATTGAAAAGCTTGAGCGAAGGATCTGGAAGATATGCAGTTGTCAGTTCACAGTGTTGTGAATATTACATAAGTTAAAGTATATTAGTATTTATTATTGGTCAATACCTTATTGAAACTCGTCGCATGTCTAGTGGCCTTCCGCTTATCGAGGAATTGGTGAATAAGTGGTGCCGACTAAAGAAAAATATCTCCAAAATTCAGAAATTATTCTTTCAATGAACGGAATGTACGTTATCGAAACGGGCGGTTACCTGCGTCGGCAGCACGACGAGGGCGACCCCGATCATGATGACCATGTAGAGCTGGGAGGGCCAGATGTCGGGCACGAAGTCGCCATAGCCGACGGTGGAGAAGGTGACCACAACGAAGTACGTCGCCTGGAACAGGTTCAGGTGACGGTGGCCGGCGCGCTGGAAGTGCTGTATCCCACAAACGCTGGAAAAGTTTTAATTTTTCAAAGTATGTTTACTTTAAAAAATCTGTAATTAAAATAGTATACGAATAAACAGTCGACTTGATGTAAAATGTTTACTTGTCAACATTAGCAGGTACGTTAAGGCTTGTAACGGAATCTAAACCAGATTTCAATTGCAATCCAATAAATAATTTGTGCAATGTACGTGAGATAATACTTCGTACATTAATAGATTGCTTGGACTCCACTTGCTAAGTCTTTTTATGAGAATTTTAAAATCAATTTTAAGATATGAACATTATAATGAACTTCACATTTGTGGAATGTAACAGAGTATAAATTCAGACATCACAAGAATATATATTTATGAAAAGCACTTAATTCAGTATTATTAAATCGAAGGTTTCCTTTGAGAGTAAATAACCGAGGCATAACCGTTCACACATGATTGGGGCGTTTTATCTAAAGGCTTTCCTGTGTCGCAAGGGAGGAAATTGCAATCCAATTGTCTGCCCTAATTTCCCTCGTATGAAGCGAAAAATTCCTTGTAAGGGTTGCGGAAAATGTGAATGTAGGGCGAGGGGCAGGTGAAAGCAATGCATCGTCAACCGAAATATTCGAATTGACACAAGATTTAAAATAAGAGGAGTAAATGTTAAATTTGCAAAATAAAGATCGAATCGAAATTCAATAATGCAACAAAATATATACTTAGTCGACGACTATCAAGGAGCAATGCGTTTGAATAAATTATACTTCTTTTTGATAGACAGCTGCCTAATGATAAAAGAAGAAGATTCAATTTATGAATTTGAATATGATGCCATGCTTTATTAAATTCGAATTTTACTGTAAATTACAATATTACGTGGAGTCCTTTTTACGGAAATGATAATTCCATTCATCTAATTATCAACTTATTTACTTAAACATGTGAATTAAGTGCTACTTCTTATATACAGTGCAGAATCTAAAAAACTCAGACAATAAGATAAAAACAGTCTGGAATATAATTAATGCTGAGACGGGCAAGTGCAGGTCGACTCATAATAAAATAACGCTTAGCACTGCCCAAGGTATAATAAACTCTGATTCAGAAATTGCACAAGAATTTGAAACATTTTTTTCTAACATTCCTTTTAAAACTACGCAGCTCGTAAAATCATCACCAACTCTTGCTATAAACTTCCTCAAAGCAAATATCAAGAGATGTGACATTCCATTTAAATTTAAGTATGTAAGTAATTATCATATTATTAAGGTATTTAAAGAGTTAGCTATTAAAAACACAGAAGATCTTTGGGGTATCTCAGTTAAAGTTTGTAAGTCTATCATTGAGACTCTTGCACCGTACTTAGCGACCATTTTCAATATGTGTATTGATCAGGGTTGCTTCCCAGATCTGATGAAATATAGTAAAGTGATTCCATTGTTTAAGTCCGGCGATACTAAAGATCCAAATAATTATAGACCCATATCAGTATTGCCCGTTTTGAGTAAAATTTTTGAGAAAATCATACTTAACCAGATGTTGCTTCACTTTAATAAAAATAATCTCCTTCACCAAAAGCAACACGGTTTTACGAAAGGACGTTCTACAACCGATGCCGGTGTAGAACTTTTACGCAAAATCTTTGATTGCTGGGAAAATGCACGTGACGCTATCGGTGTTTTCTGTGATTTATCTAAAGCCTTTGACTGTGTTGAACATAAAACTTTGCTATTAAAACTG
>DWON01007171.1:0-13184 GCA_018251015.1 Phocides pigmalion okeechobee
TCTTAGTCCTCAAGAGTAGGAACGCATCCGCGTCCATCCTTAAATAGAACTTCTGTTCTATTTTAGATTAGACGTGGTTGTCCATGGGCAGCAGCGGCCACATAACATCAGATGGCCTACATGCCCGTTTCTTACTCTTTCATAATAAAAGAGTTCCAGTTTTAATAAAAGACGATTTCGTAACTTTTTTAAATTGGAAACCAAATTTATGTATTTTACTGATTTATATTCTTATCCATCTTTGGAGGTCCGTTGTCAGTATATGCCACAGCTAATTGGCGTCACTGCGACCGGTTCTGTGCCCTCTCTGGAAGTGTTCAGGTCGTCGATCCCCTTTGTCGGGTATCACCTATGCTCCTTTTATTTAGCCACGGTTATCGAGAATCTTTTATGTTCAGCTCTTAGTTATATAAATTTTCATATCAACTTATTACTATTCTTAATAAGTGTTAGAGTACATTTTACTATGTAACGGATATTGACGATTAACGATTTTTAATTGCCTATGTTTAATATTGAGAACCCGTTACATAGAAAATGTATACATTCCGCTATGATATTAGTTTAAAATTATACGACAATCTATCATACATATATATACATAAATACGACAAAAAATCTAAAAAAAGAGAATTTCAAGTGAGGCGGGGCTCGTTGTGATCAAATGTGGTGGTAACGCCGCCATGGTTGATTTCATAACAAAAGTATGTATTTCTATATTACCTATAAAGCTACTGCGCTGTTATTGTTTTTTTACTGACGTAGTTAACTATATGCACATAATAATACAGAATTATTTGATAACTTTAAAAAAATATTTAATTTAAATAAAAATATTTTATTTGAGTACACGATGTACAAGCGACTTTGGAATATCAATAGAAATATTACTTTCTTACTCCTGGCGTCTATGATGATCCCCTCTTTTGTAAGTGAATCCGGCGACTGCACCTCTCCCTTCAGGTGGAGTTAACAAGAACTGCTTTATGGCGGATCATAAAAGCAGTGGTGGTACCTCCATGAATGAACCGTGTTTGTACCATCTTACAAATCAAATAACATTTATTTATAAATTATATTATATGTTTACTCATTATTAATTATTAATATCATTTACTTATAGATTGTATATGTTTAGTCTTGATTATATGTTTATTTCGAGGTCCACCGTCGTCCTTATAATCCGCCATAAAGCAATTTGTCAGCTTCGGTTGGAGAAGTGTGGTTGCTGGCAACACTCAAAAGCGAGTCACATACATGTCATGACTTCAGTTATGTTTAAGGATCCTGAAGAGACCATTTTACTCCAGATGACTTGCAGGCCCCTTTGATACTCTTATCAAAAACACACTGTTAAAAAAACATATACAAATATGACGAACTATAATTTTTACGTAATTTCAGACGCACCTTGTCGCAATCAATCACCTCGAATCAAGGAAATGTTTTGTCATGGTTTCGTCATGAACCAGCTATAAAAAATGTATCTTGGTGAGAACTATCGCTAACAATATTATCGACCGTGTGTTGAGTGACCTAGGAATTATTTATTATCGTATGTTTTTTACAAATTATAATCTTCAAAGTGAAAACTACTGGTAATTGCTTTCTAATATCACAAACTTGTTGGTTTTTTATTGTTTCATTCATGAACACCACTCTTTTCTTTGATACACCTAAAGCAGGGAATTAGTACAGAAAATCTAAATCTGAACTACTAAACGTAATCGGATCTAACTGAACATTAATAGTAGTTGTAACAGTAATTTGACTATAGATTCATAATAATGTTAAATAAATTATTTTTATTTATTTATTTATTCTTTATTATAGCAAATCTAAAAATTTAGTACAAACGGCGGACTTCTAAAAGCATTCTTTACCAGTCAACCTTTGGGCTCAGCAGAAATCATCGAAGGCGGTATAAATGAAAAGGAACGATCACAAATTGAAAATTAGAGCTTAAATATGAAATATATATACATATGAATGACACGGCATATTTACTATACATTCGAGTGAAGGTTTAGAAAGTGGTCTGTGACTCTCTTTATGATTTTTTATCTACTGAACGCCTTCCTTATATCTACGAATTTCGCAGATAACTTGAGACTTAGCTTTTTTAAACGGTTTTATTTAGCTGGCCTCGTTTGTTTTTGGTTTTTGTTTGTTTATTTGGTTACGTCAAATCTAGGGGTTGAAATTTTACCCCTCCCTGTTAAACGAGTACATGGATACATACATAGTACATACATACATATATATAGTACATACCTGTTTAATAACTGATTTTACGGCCATAGATACATACTAAAACATAATTCTACGTCGAAAACAGATAATCTAGCATCGTCACAGTAAAAAATAAAATTATTGTTATAATAAATCGTAAAGGCGAAAGCTAAAATATGATATTTCTGTACGTTTATTGCAGTTTGCAGCATTACCCTTTGTAGTATCGAATGTAACAAAAGCTGTTTTAAAAAGATCTAAAAGGGAACCTGAAATAACAACTTTGTAAACTTTTGCAAATTCTTCTTGGACTTCCTTGAAATAGACTTTTTATGAAAAAAAAAATACATACAGAGTTCACATATTTATATATCATGCACTTACTTAACCCTTTGTGATCACTCATTGTTTTTACGGTGGTTTAATTACAAATTAAGTTTAAATTATGGAATTTGAGACGATTATAAATCCTTCGAGATGAAAATTTTAATACGAGTTGTGACTGCAGCTTCATTCACTCATTATTCTGTTCCTCTTTAAAAGCCCTCTCATACCTCAAAGATAAAAACGTCTTTCGTCAAAGTCAGTGAGGGATTCGCTGGTAATTTTATCAGATTAATGACTAACGACTTCCGTTCAGTGTGATCACTTAAATAGATGTCTGTAGGATTGGGATTTTCGATAGAATTATACGCATGATATTTTTTATATAATGCCCCCTTCAAAAGTACAACATATACGTTTTGACTAGTATTCCAATTCGACTAGTATTTGAACAGTATCGACTAGTACGGTACAACCATCATATTAATTCAAATATGAGGCATTTTTTTGTAGAGTGGCAAACGAGTATGCAGACCATCTGATGATAAATAGTCGCTGCAATTCATAGACATACTAAACATGGCTAAAATCATATCTGAAGTCGTTTCGGAGATGGGCGACTCTTGAGGATTGAGTTGATCGCCTTGTTTATAAGTGTATCTGGCAACTGCACCACTCAAACCAAAATATAATAGACTTTGTGTATGACGTAACTTTAATCAGGAGTAGACATTCGATAATACTTCTAACTGAGGTTTAATGTAAGTGTTCATGTACTGCAGTAACCACATAACGTTAAGCGGCCTTTGTAACAATTTCGTTTTCTCTAACATATGAGAAATTGACTGAAAAGATCTTGATATTAACACTTTCCCTGCAGCTTCAAAAGGTGGTAGAGCCCTTAGAGCTCGCCCGGCGCGGCACCACCGTCACCCTCATAACCCGCCGTAAAGCAACATGTTCTTCATGTTTTTTTTTCCGTTGGGGAAGTGTGGTTACCGGATACATATTATTGGAGGCGACCATCTTAGTCCTCAAGTGTAAGAATGCATCCGCGTCCATCCTTGAATAGAACTTCGGTTCTATTTGAGATTGGACGTGGTTGTCCATGGGCCGCAGTGACCACTTAACATCAGGTGGTCTGCATGCCCGTTTCTTACTCTTTCATTATAAAACAAAAAAGCTTATAACAGGGGTGTGTAATGCGCGGCGCAACGCGCTTGCGGCTCGTACACACCTGTGTTGAAAGGACAAATATTTATGGATTATGGGCGAACAAAAGTGCTGTATTTCCGTCGACGCAGTAGCGCAGTAGTCTAGTAAGACTGGGGCGAACTCACAGATGCTAAAAATACAATATTTCAGTGAATTGTTGGAGCATCTTCAGTCTAGAGAAATAAGGTCCAGCTTAGTCCGCCTCCCGCAACACTGACCCGATCTAATACATTAGCGCCGCAATCAAACTGTTAATAGAACACAAATGGGGAACAGTGTTAATAGAACACAAATGGGGAACAGTGTTATTAGAACACAAATGGGGAACAAACTCTTGTGACTTTTTATTAAATGTCATTAAGTGTTAAATTATAACTATATGGATAGTTATATCATGATATAATTTCATGATATAATTTTTTGCGATTATTTAAAATGAATATAATTTTCGTGCCAATACTTATTTTATAGTTGGAATATAGCCGCTGGCAACTATACATACTTTTAAAGGTTTTATTATTATCGCTATCGGTTTGATGTATTGAGCAAAACAAGTCTTTATTGCGAGCCGGTATCTACCGTTTCGAAAACCGGGAGACCTTGACTTTTTGTGGCTAACTGAGAAAAAGTTGAACAACTGTGAGCGACATTTACATACTAAGAGTTCTGTATCCTTAAACAGTGTGTTATTTGTGTTATTAATGAAATATAAAACGGTGAGTGTTATGGGATGCTCGGAAAATATCAAATATTAAAAAAACCATAGAAATATTAAGTAAAATAAATAAAACAGAGGTTTTGTTAATATATCTTTCTGTGAAATAAAATATTTTTGTTATAGCAATGTATGTAGAATTTAAGACAAACGATTATCTATTTTATTAGAGACGATGATGGAGAGGGAATATGACAACTTATGAGAGCTTCATGACATCTACCGTCAGAGCACACAAGTCAGTCTTATTCCCAAGACGTCTCAATAGATGTAACATATCAATAATGTGTCCTTTAGTATTGAATCCATAAATTTGACTAAAAGTTAGTTTTCTTATATTCTTAGTTTAATTTAGAATTTGCTCCATAGTCATACGAAGTTTAACGTCTGAATATGTTTCTGTAATGTTTTAACAATAAAACGAAAAGCAACAATCAACAATGTCGAAAAAAACTCGTTTCTTATCAAAAAACCTTTAATTTTTACTCTTTTATTTAATTGTTGGACAGTACCATTGTAGGGGTACGGTAACATATATATATTGTATAATTTCTAGATTACTTGGATCAATTAAATGGTAATTTTTAGGTGTTAAAATCTTAGTATAATCTGAAGAAACAATTCAGGTAATACTTAGGACTAAGCCCCCTAACAGTTATTAATGATTGTTTCAGTGTAATAATACTGGCAAAGGGTTACGAAATTTGAATAGGCCTTTATGTTAATAAACATTTGATTGAAGATCTTTGAGGTCTGAACACAAGTGGTTGAACTTCAACACTTGGGTCAAACAATAGATTGCGAGTTAAGGACCTGTCATTGTCTCTGGCATCTCAATTTCATGTTTTGAATATTGATGGCAAATTAAATGTTTACGGAGTACATGATGAAATAAATGTTTATTCTGGAGGAGAGAAACAACCGAGTTAGCTGGCCTCGTGACGTTAAATAGTCGCTGTAGCCTTTGGATATCCACTTACGCCAAACATGGTCGAAACCTATCCGAGGTCTTAAGTAGATGCGTTGCTGCAAGGTACAAGAAGGTCACCTCGGTTGCATGTGTAGCCGGCAGCCACACTAACAGTGCAATATAGTAGCAGCAGTGCTGCATAGTATTGTGCAGGCAGAAGTGGCGTGTCCATTTTATGTATGAAAAAATTGACGCGTTTCGGTGGAAGGATGTACAAAACTTACACTTCATTTCTTCATATGTTAAGTAAAATTACTATTATGTATAATCCATTATATGAGATACCTATCTTAATGTATTCTATGTTGGATCTATTTCTATAAATAAGTACAAGCCTTTGATAGTTTCAAAATTGCTACCTTGTTTTTTAAAATAGCGTTGAGTGTTTGTTATCTCAAATCTTTGTTACAGATTGTAGCTCGAATAATATTCTTGTGGTCTAATCTATTCAAGATTAGCCTAGGCTCAAACTCTTGTTAAACAATCCTCGTTGCTTTATATTATCTGAGTAGTCTTATCTTTTTTTAGAGGTTTTAAAGGCGAACACTTTTAAACTTATCCTTTATCTTAGATAAAAATGTAACCAATTTTGTATTATGGTACTTACAGTAATTTTAACCTAATTTGATTTTTTGTCAGTATTTCGGTATGCAATATATAAAGTTAAAAAGTATGACCCCGAGCTTAGTAAACATTAACATAACGGATTTGGAACTTTTATAAATCTGGGTACGTTCATGTCTTCCATTAATGGTACATACTACACAGGGTATCAGAGACGTGAATTAAGACTGCATTTTATACTTCAATGCTATGGTAAACGAAAAGGTCCAGAGTAATAAAACTACTATTCAACCGGTGAGGTACCACCACGGGTTGAGAAAATGAGTAATGTCAACGATTTTTAGTCGTAAAGTCATTGTCATAGGTTACCACAGACAACTACCACAGGACGCATCATGTTTTTATAGCAACATGTGGGGGCCACTGTATGCATAAGCACAGAACATTGAGAGAATCGTAGAAGAAGCTCGTAGACTCTGTAGACGTAGACGAGAGGTACCATGATAACACCTGTCTCCTGACACAATTGTTACCCTTCATAAGAATGAATGCCGGTTATTAGGTGGCCATTTTACTCCTTGGTGTGGCAACGTATCTGTCGTCGACTTCAGGTAATTCCTGTTCTATGTGGAGTTGGTTACAGATGTCCACGGATGGCAATGACCATTTACCATCAGAGAGATAGCATTCATTTCCTTCAAGCTTAAACAAGAACCATAAGATTACCATCCTTACTTACTAATTAACTTCACAAAACGAAACCTTTATGAACACAGACAAATAATAATTAATTCTCAAGTGAAAATTTACTTTAATTTAACTGGATTTGATCCTCTTTTAGTGGTTGTGAAGATTAAAGTTCCTTTTAATCAGCCAGGCATTATATTTAATTAACCGCAGAACAGGTAGGGTTCGAAGGTTTCTATTTATAAATAGGGGGGCAAGTCTCGCTAAGGTTTCGCTACGCATAAAAGAGCCTGTTTGTACGTAGCGGTATTTAAAATATACATGAGGAACGACGTGGTGGTGCACGGCCTATAAACCGCAAGCGTGTGGGAATTTGTGTTGTTGTCACGACGCATGTTTGCCAGAGCCGACATCACTCCACACAGAACCACAAGAACCTAAGGGACATCGCGTTCCTTCATGCTCGCTACCTCGGAAGCTATTGGGCTCCGTCACCTCCGACCACCGTGAGGATAACCTAAGTATTTCTTTATTTAATAGCAAAAGCGTACAGACCATTTGATGTTAAATGATCTCAGCAACTCATAAAGATTTACGTCCAATTTCAAAGAAGACTAACGTTATGAGACGTTGAGCACTGTTACTTTTGAGAACTAAGATGGTTGCCTTGCTTGTAACTGTAGCCGCAAACCCTCCTTTCCAATCGAAACAAGAACTGCTTTACGACGAATTATGAGGGCAGAGGTACCTTCTCGTTCAAACTATTTCTACCACCTTCCAACGACGTTGCTTTTTAATAAAAGTACGCCTATTAAAAAATAAAAACAAAAAACAATTTTTACTATTATTCGGGGAAACGATGAGAAAATATACAGACAACTTTTAGGACCAAATCTGTTCAGATATTACGTACTTACAGATTGTTTGAAACATCCATCAAAACTTTTACATTTATAATGTTAGTATAGGATTAGAATAGTTTAAGATAGACTAGATGATAGTTTGAGGGTGATCCTGCTAAGTAGATACTGTTACATTATCTAACATTAATGCATACGAATAGACTCATCTATATAATGTCTTATCGCATCCCATGTTATCCATTATCTGCTATAATTGTGTTCTATTAAAATTAAATCAGCTTAACAAGTATTATATCTACATAGTATAAAACACAGACGTTTCTCGCCGTCTGTACGCTTAAGTCTTTGAAACTATCCAACGGAGTTTAATGCGGTTTTAATTAATAGACAAGACTGATTTTAGAAGAAGGCTTATTTGTATAATACGTACATATTATATCAGAGAAAAGCCGATTTTTTTGAAAGTAATTAGTTATTTATTTTAAAACCTTCTATATTCATAGCCATACACTAATTTACTGTGTCGTGGGTGGTGGAACGTACACAAAGAAAAGGCAGAAATACCCACACCCAGAAAATAATTCTTCATTTAATATTTAAACATTTGTCTATCCAGAAAAATAACCCTCTTCTGGTATGCGCTAGTATTAATAAGGTTTTTTATAAGACTGAAATAGCAAAAAGGCATACTGTTCACCTGATGTAAGCTTTGTAGAACTTCAATCAATTGTACATAGCATATTTACCGATTACAGATGGGTTGCTATTTATACCTAAGTAATGTATGTACTATAGTCTGTTTTATATTGAAAAACTAGCAAACGAGGGTTCACGTTATCTGATGTTAAATGGTATCTGCATACCATGTATATTTACGTTCAACTTCAAACAAGAAGCCTCCTAGAAGGTCCAGATGTTTTGCATAGACGGTGGCTACCCCTGAGAATCAAGATGGTCGCCTCGCATGTAAGTGTAGCCTGCAACTGAATTTCTCCAACTGTAACAAGAACTGCTTTATGGTGGATACGGCGGTGGTACTTCCCCGGTCAAAATGTTGTTCTAACACTTTGCTAGTATATTATAAATCGAGGCGAACAGGTATATAATGTCAGCTAATGTTGTTGCATTGATTATTGATTGCTATGTACATACAATACATAGTACTATTGTATAAACCATAAGATGTACATTCGAGAGATATTGCTCTCTAGGGTCCAGTATAATCGTTTCGGGGAGCTCTTCCGATGTCTATTTATATAAGAATTTATAAATTAATGCATCAATTATTTGTCTATTAAAGGTGTTCCTAATTCCTATAAACAAACAGTAATGAGAATGTACCAACAATTATACAGACAAACAGATATGTCAAATAAATAGATAACGATTATTTTTAAATCTTTAGATACGGTAGGTACTTAAATATGACAAATATTGATTGAACCCTTTTCATGTGCCAAAAATAGGATATTTATTTTTATAAAACAGAAGTATCAAACGAGAATACATTCTACGAAAAGGAAAGTGGTTATTGACGGCCATAGATATATCGTACGAACTCCATGGTAAATAAGGTTCCTAACCGGAGTCGATCGTAAATTCATTGCTATTCCTGACTGACTGCTATGGTTACCATTACATTATTAAAAATACGTAGATACAGACAAATTGATAAATAATATCTGCTAATGCTGGTGCATTGACTAATTTATTTACTTGAGAGTTTCATCTTAATCAAATGTCTACACTAAATTCCGGTGTACGAGTATTTATAATTCTTCAAATTTTGATCATTTTGTACTAATGTTGGCATCTGAAAGATTCTTTGATATGGAGAGGCCCGATAGAAGACCCTTTTCTCAAGGTTAAGATTTTTATTTTCATTTCCTATCAATCTTTTTATTTTTGATTCTTTATAATAAAAAGTTAAAATCCTTTTTTTATTTTCCAGCGCACCTCAATATTTTTAATTAAATAATTAACGGCCCGATAGTATATTGTGGGAAATAGTACTTGACTTAGATTTCGTTTCAACGCTTAGTTGCAATAAATAAAATAAAACAATACATTTAAAATAAAAAGGTGGTAGAGCCGTTAGAGCTCGCCCCGGGCGGCACCACCGCCACCCTCATAACCCGCCGTAAAGCGACATATTTTCATGTATTGTGTTTCGATTGGGGAGATGTGATTGCTAGATACACATTATTGGAGGCGACCATCTTAGTCCTCAAGAGTAGGAACGTATCCACGTCCATCCTTAAATAAAACTTCTGTTCTATTTGAGATTAGACGTGGTTGTCCATGGGCTGCAGTGACCACTTAACACCAAGTGGCCTGCATGCCCGTTTCTTACTCTCTCCCAATAAAAAAAGTATATCGAAAGGAAAAATGGTACAGCATTTATTTTCATTGAGACAAGACATTCAATATGGTTGTCAAAATAAGAGTAGGGGAACCATAGGCAGGGCTGTTAGCGCAAGTGTGTAACAAATAAGAGGAGAGATGAGAGACCCAAAATTATCTTTGTCTCATCACACATGTACAGAGAAATATTCAGGGCGTGTTTTTAATTGAAATACTTTGAATATTTTAGCACACCTTCAAAATGATTCCTCTATTTTAATCGAGAGGAATATTACTTTGAAATTTTCCAATATTCCATTTGATTCAACTAATTAAATTAAAACTTATTTAATGTACCAGCATGTCAGTAAAAAGGAGAGACAGATAGGTAGCCTCATTTGATTTCTCTTTTTTCGATGGACACATTTTGCGCAGACTCTCCTTCTCTATGTATAATAATTCTATACCTTAAATATGTCATCAGTATTTGATTCTTGCTTCTGTAAAATTGACAAAATCTAGATATGCCAGTATATTGCTACGTGAGTTCTCGTATACTATTTTATAGCAGATACATAGGTATTGAGACCTCCTTGTTGTGACCGCAACCGCAAGTTAGCGATAAATTGTTATGATCTTCTTCCTGAGTTATCAAAGACTTGTTACTAAACATCTCTCAAGCCTCTATGTGCTATACATAAGGTTCAAATTAGTGTAAAAAGCGCGGAGTTGAAAATACGAGGTGATAAAATTGATTTCCAAATGGGTATTTTAGGATATATTTACACAATAAACAAGGAAATCAAATTAGTTTGATCATTTATATACGAAAAATATTTCGTAATAGCATGCAGAGTTCAGATATTAAGTTCGCTTCAGCCCACGGGCATATAATTCCAATCTCAAACTACCACAGTGCTATCTGAAATCATACGTACATTGATACATTGCGACTTCCGAGTACATGGATGGTCGCCACGCTTGTAAACGTATGGCTTAGTGCGGTGGTTATGACAATTTACTTCTGTAACCAAAACACAAGAATTGTTTCACGGCAATACTATTTCGGTCAAATTATCTGTATTACTTTTATCTTACGACAGAATACATGACGTAGTTAATAGTATCAGGCGTTACTTTGCGGAAATCCATGCTATTAAGTTGTTATTAAAATTACTTTGCAACAATCCGCCACCACAATGTATAATGGTATATATTTCAAAGCATGCACTATGCTATACATGACCTTGCCACTTCAAACTTTAAAAAAAAAACTATTTAAATTTGATTTAATTATATTGAATTATAGTATAGTAATGTTGTGTTAAAAGGAAAAGCAATTGGTAGTTTATTTTGCCCATTTCTGGATTGTCCACTTGGCCATTGAAGTGTTTGCGTGAAGACAGGTTTCGAGAGGAATCAGGATATAAGCGTCGGTCACCGACAAACGAATTATATAGACTGCTGATGTGACGTAAATATTTGAAGTAGATCGTTAAGGAATTACTGCCTTATTTCCGTCGGCTTTTTTCTCCCGGCCAATCTTAGTGAACAAGGCGCTCAAAGCAAATGTACTTTTTTTACAATGTACCCTTGAAATTTATTAAGTGTATGTAAATACCTTAAAATGGAATAATATACTTGAATTGGAATTTGAATTTATCGCTGACACCGATCTCTGATTGAGTTATGAGAGAATGAGAGTTCTTAAGCCATAGTAGTTACCAGGTCCGGTGTGGATTCAGCATCATCGGGGGCCGTCCCAGCCTCGTTGAGCGGGGGGAATACGGGCCTCGAGGTAAACCCTTTTTGCCCGGGCCTGAACTCGGTGTTGCACCTCGGCTTAACTATAGTAGCTCTCGCCCACTGCTAAGTGGGGGGGGTCGGGATAATCCCTCCAGCATGCTCAACTCCCGCTGCGTCCGCTGTCCGCCAGCTGGTTCCGCCGGCGAGTGGTACAGCCCGCAGGCCCAAGCGTATTAGTTACAAAATAATAGGGAAAGTCGTTCCCAAATACATGGAAAACCACATCTAAGGAGATTATCTGTACATTAGCTTGGTGTCATTACAAAACGCTTAAACAAAGTGAGCATATAGTTCAAGTCGATCAGCGCCATCTATGACGGCGACAAATGTCAACACATTTTGTCCAACATCAGGAGTCTATTTGGAGACTTCATCCACGGTCACAGGTTATATAAACTCACTTGGATGATAGGGACTTCCGACGTCAACGACAGGTTTGAGCGGTTAGAAAGCCGATTACTGGCATTTGTCGTGGTGGGTACCTGTGTTGTTTACAAAGGGAATCAATTACGAAGTTCGCTTAAAGGTGACTGACTTACAGCTTTCGCGTCTTACGTTTATTACGTAAAAAATATTTCGGATTAATCGTGTCTATTTTGTTATAAGTACAGAGTTTTTTTTCATAATTGATGAAGAGATGCATTGCTAGGAGCATCCCATAGACATCTACGTATAACCACAAATACGACTGAAATCCTATCTGAACTAGAATGTAGATATAACTAAGTTGTTCTCCTCGCTGTTAAGTGTAGACGGCAATCGTACCACTCCAACCGAAACATCAGAGCTGCTTTACGACGGATCATGAGGTCGGCGGTGGTACCTCCCCAGTCAATAGTTCTAACATATGTGAAATCGCTTTTGTAAAATCTGTTCGCCATAAATTCATCCGCTGTCCTCGTGTTTGTGATACACGGAACCGGTACTACGACGGTTCTCGTAACGGAAAATATAGATGTCAATCTTTAGGAGTCTTCCAGGAGGCATTAAGATAGGAAAAAGTAGTATAGTAGGAGTTGTAGTAGTACTATAGTAGTAGTTATTCCACCTTGAAAACATACTTGAAGCAGAGAAGTGGTCTTGGCACTTTAGATAATCCAAATGCTTACAGATGAATGGTATACTGAACTTAATCGCATGAGCAATAAATTTATCGTTTCATACAAACAGTACCATGTGTAGCATTGCTATTAAGTAATCTATACGACGCACTCAATCCATTAAACCATCTACAATGAAACATTTCATAAATTATCTGTTCTATTATACGTCATATAAAAATAATAACATTGTAACTGATCTGTTTGTGTGTTTATGAACACTAAACTCAGAAACGGCTTAACTGATTTGTGCGTATGATTCGAAACTATAAAGGTTGTGTTAATCACAAATAAATTTAAAAGGTGGTAGAGCCGTTAGAGCTCGCTCGGGGCGGTACCACCGCCACCCTCATAACCCGCCGTAA
>DWON01007172.1:0-13184 GCA_018251015.1 Phocides pigmalion okeechobee
AATGTGAGTCTGTGCCCATGTGGTGCCAAGAACGCTAGCATTCGCGTCGAAGAGCGATCGCAATTCTCTGCACAAGATATTAACATTTAAATAATGTCTGATAGTGTGAGAAAAGCTTTGAAGAAACAAAATCTTTTTATAATCTCCTAAAACACTTATAAGGCGAGGTCACAATAAATTAGCGGGTTAAGTTAATCCCTTCAGTATACTGGTATGAATCACAGAATCTCTCGATTTGGTCCGAGATTGTGTTGTTTATTACAATGTTTTAGACTAAATGTGTTTCCTTGTGTCTCCAAACGTTGTTTTAATTTTAACGATCACGACTTAAATTGTACAGATTCCTGTTTTAATGTAAATAATAAACTTTGAACAAAATTGCCTTCGATTTAGTTTATTTTAGAAAAGGTCGTTACAGACATCGTTTCATTGATTAATATGATTACTTTTCTATAATTGTAACTAGTCCACAATATTTAGGGTACAAAACGACATCTGCAAATAGTAGTGAGTAAAATAATTACATTATTATTCATAAAATAGATTTTCACTAAGCAAGACCTAATTTTAGGAAATATTTTTAAAGTGAAATAGGCTATGGCGCACTTTGGACGCTCAAGGGACTTGTTTGACGAGACGAAAAATGGTACGATGCTCTATCATTACTTTTAAGGTCTATCATTCACCACTCTACTCTTTTTTATATATATTTTACTTTTTAATATACTATTTTAATAAGATAGATAATAAAATAATTTGAATATTTTTACTATTTACATTTTTGTTAATGCAATTATTTTATTATAGTTTTTTAACATTTTATAATATCATAAATTCTTTTAATAACTATGTTTTTCTCTCTTCTGTCGGTCGTCCCGTTACAATACATTTTTAACATAATTTCTATAGCAATTTTAGAACCGTTGTTTTCTATTTCGGGCAAAAGTCGTGAGTATCGTAATAGTAGTCGTAGTCGAGTGTACTAAAGATTCCTTGTAGATCTTTAGATTTATTTTATAGCCAGTGCCGTGTTTGTGATTGATAATATTGTGATGCGTATTTGTGTCTCTGTGCTCTTCAAAGGATTGTGACTTGTAGAGCGCGTCTGTTTGTGGTGTAAAGTATTTTTAAAATAGCGGTGGTGAGATGGCTTTACACTTTCCCTGTGTACAACACTGGTCAGTATTACTTGGAGTAACGCGTTTGCGGCTTGTACACACCTATCATATAAAGTGTATGGATCACAAATCTGTATGGATTACGGGCGAACACAAGTGCCGTGTTTACGATGGCGCTACAAGACTGACGGCGGACGTTACGTCTGTGTATATCCAGTCTAGAGAAAAGAGCTCCAGTTTAGTGCCGCCTCCTGCAATCCTGACTCGATTTAACCTGAGTCCAGCAGTCAAAGTGTTGACGTGTTGTGACACGGTGACAAGGTTGGGTAGGCGTGGCGTGGAGAGATGAGTAGAAGAGAGGGTAATTGATAAAATGGGCTCACATTTGGTGTTCCGAACATTAATTTTGCAAATTTTGAGCTCTAAATAACAGTTGATCATGTCTTTAATTTTGTTATATTTATATTATGTTTGTTTTAATAATCATTTTTTTATAGCGAAAGAGTAAGAAACGAGCATGCAGGCCACCTGGTGTTAAGTGGTCCCTGCAGCCCATGGACAACCACGTCCAATATCAAACAGAACAGAAGTTCTATTTAAGGATGGACGCGGTTGCGTTACTACTCTTGAGGACTAAGATGGTCGTCTCCAATAGTATATATCCGGCAACAACACCTCCCCAACCGAAACACAATACACGAAGAACATGTTGCTTTACGGCGGGTTATGAGGGTGGCGGTGGTACCGGCCCGGGCGAGCTCTAACGGCTCTTCCACCTTTTCCTACCTACCTTTTTTAATTTAGCAAAAATAAATGCAAAGCCATACATTTGTCACACCTACTGGTTACGGGAAAACAAGATGTTCTGTTATGCCGTCATTTTATTTTTGGTCTTGTATCAGAAATATACATTTATTTTACAAACGAAAGTAGATTTTATGTTTGCTTGTACGAATATCACGAGTTATAATTTTTCCACGTTTTCTCACAACTTGAATATATTTTAAATCAAATTTATTTTATAGTGATATGTTATAGAAATTCAAAGTATATCCAGGATAAATTGAGTATATTTTAGTAATCTAATGTAACTTTACTTATAATTTGACAAGATTATTACGTGCAGCAGCCTAATAGACAGAAGAGGAACAAGAAGAGAAGAGAAAAACGGGATAAATAACAATTATAATAATATTGGTAGTATTATTGGTTATAATAAGTAAGGACAGGCATTTTCATTTTATTTACGGAAATGAAAACAAAAGCTATAACATATTCTGAAGACTGATGTAAAAAAATAACTTTCATCTGAAATATTCCTGTACATACCACAGATGATAAAAGTAACAAGTGAACGCATAGCACAGGTAATAAACTTCCCAGTTTATCTATGGGGACATGATATAAAGTGTAGTTATTCGAGAAATCTCATAAAGATACGAATCTTGATAGCTCAATAATGTCTTCAATCAGTTTATTACAGGCGTGTGTGATGGTAGTTAGTAATAACTTAACGGTAACGTCGGAGTATCCAATTGTGAAGTAGATTAATGATTTTGCTAACTGTATTTCGAGTTTTATACGTATATTCGAACACAATAATTATATAGTTTGTACTAGGTAAGAAACATAGGTTAAAAATTGGTAATTTACGTACCTGCTACCAATTATAAATTTATGGTAAAGAGTATTGTGAGTATTATGAGTGCACGCGATTTTGTTCGCGTTCTTAATATAAAATTACCAATAGATGTTCCTTATAACATCAAATATTGTCAGTGAAGTTTTTGGCAAACCCGATTTAGCGATTAAACATTTTAAGGGTTTTTTTGCTAAGAAAATCTTAGACGTTACAAAAATAAAAAATACCCTAAGGTACTCTTTATAACATTAGTTATCTGCCACTGAAAAACGTCTCATAACCGGTTCAGCCGGTTAGGAGATTACCCAGAACAAAGAAACAGACAGATAGGCACACAGACAAAATGAAAAAAATGGGGTTTTGTTGTATATACCGGATCACAAGTGAAAACTATAAAATGTTAATGTGATATTACCAACAGATACTTTAATTTCATTTCTATGTATATATACAGATAAAACAAGCTAGAACAGGAATATGTTAATACTACCTGCCAATAACTGAATGTTGTCTAAACTATGAAATAACAGTGAAGCAGCTGTGTTCAGTCAAAGTTTTCTACTCTAGTCTTGGGTAGGTATTCTGTACAAACCAGCTGAAATTAGCTCTCATCATCTAGTTTAAAACGACATTGAAATGAGTGTGTTCTCATATGAGAAGAAATTCGTGCTCAGAAATGGGACAATAATGTGTAAGACGCACTACTAGAAGTCGCCAGTTATTGGCCATCACTAGTGCCTTGCCAAAGCCATGCTATACGTCTCTCTCTGCCATCACTAGCCTGCCAAGTAACAAGCCAGCTCGCCATTAGAACGATTAACCAAAACAAGCAAAAAGCCAGCCATTGACTTGCATGACATTCGTTGCAACTAAATTGTAAAGTGAAACTATCTGAATTTCACGCGTAAATTTATGTTCAACAAATTGAATAATGACATATTCCATCATCAACATAAAGGAAATTTTTGAAAGTAATATTCTATACTTAAACCATCGTTGATAGTCCCCGCACGAAACGTACAGTATTCTAGTCATTTCAATCAAACGATACCCTTCGTGGTTAGCCCCCGCTTGAAACGTACTATATCCTACTCATTCCAAAGGTATGAGATCGTTCATGTATCATGCCTGCGTTCGAAATTTACATTTTGTGACTGATTCCAATGAAACGAAGGCGTCGGTGACAGTCCCCGCCCGAAATGTACTATATTCTACTCATTCCGAAGGAATGAGACCGTTGATGATACGCCTGCGTTCCAAACTTACATTTTGTGACTGATTCCAATGAAACGAGACCGTCGGTAATAGTCTCCGCTTAAAACGTATAGTTTCCGATTTTCAAAGAAACCAGACCGAAGAGAAAGAAACGTTTTAGTAAGCGGAAATCCTATGTAACCAGGAATCGTTCTCACGTTAACGGGTATCTTTAAAAGGTTTTTACACATGGCAAAAAAGAATATCATATTCAGATGATATTGCTTTAATATAAGACGTAACTTATAGACAATTGTATTGGTGAAGGAAGGTGAGTCGACAACGTGCTAAAGCCTAGTTATTTTACTTACTGTATAAGGCAGGGCATTGCGTTAGAACATCGCGGAAGCTAGGTATCAGCAAGTCTAGCCTTTTATGGCACTGGCAGAAATATTTGAGACCTTTGTCGTGTGGGGAATGGATAAAATAAGTTCGGATTTATTGTTATTAACGTCGTTCTATGATTTATAGTCACTATGACCTGTCACAATAAATATATCTATGGTGCCTTTGTATCTTCACTGCCAATTGGATCTTTACAAACAAAAAATACATTATTGAATTCACAAATATTCAATTAATTAATTGGATCGGTGTTGCATTAGCGATCAGGTGTAGCAAGTGTTCATAGGCGCAATGGGTCCACTGCCTTTTTGTTAGGCAAAATGGCTATGAAAACCTTTTTGAAGAGAAAAAATACGTTAATGAACAGGCAACACTTTTCCCTGCAATGCAAACAGAATTTGCGCTGTGTGGAACCTGTCTAGTGGAACCGCTCACGTTCTACCTTGAAAAATGACCAGGGAACCCTGAGTATAACAATCGTGTTGCTCAGTTCATTATGACACATCAACACCCGACCACTATTCAGTGCAGTTTACACGTATTTTTTCTAACTGATAAAGATATGTTTTTTTCTCTGTCCACCGTTTGAATGGCAATAAATTCTTCTATGTCACTCGTCTAATGGACTCGCAAAAACCCCAACAATGCCGCAACAAAAACATTGTCTTAGTATTTTATTATCTGTGTGTGTTCTCTATTGTCTCATCTAAATTCCTTTCTGTTTTCAAAAGATTACCATTTCAAAAGTAGCGAGGACCTACCTGATGTTGTTTTAACGGGAATGTGATTGTTGTTATAGGAACTTACTTTGACCGTTAATACGAGTATGTTACACTTACACATACACACATGCTCACGCACACACAGAGCTGTGTTAAATGCTTCTGTATTTTGGTTTAAAGGGCGTATTAAGGGAGATTCGTTTAAATGGTGTGTTACAACATTCTAAGGAGAAGCAAGCCATCTGTGGCTGATTCGAGGTAGGATTTCAATCCTATTTGGAGTAATGGAGTCAGAAACATAATTCGATCACTATACCACCACCACCTCTCCCTTCATTTTGTCGTGAAGTAATACTTGTATTGGTTGGGAGAGGTAAGATTGCGCGGAGATTTACAAGCGAAGTAATTATTTACGTCCATAGGGGCAATAACTTATTTATCTATAGGTTTTAGTGTTGTTTGAGGGTGGATGTGGAAGTCTTTAGGTTGCATCGATGACTTAACTGCAGATAATTCGCAACTTCTTTTGCTCATATAGCATTTAACATAGAAAACATAGAATCGATTACGAAGGTTCATGAATGGCAAAAAAGGTGGGAGAACTATAGTTCGACGGAGGAGGTATTGCCGCCGCTCTCATAATCCGCCGTAAAGCATTACATGTGTTTTGGTTGGAGAGATGCGGTTGCCGGCTACACTTTGAAGTAAGGCGATCATATTAGTCCTCAGGAGTAGCAACGTATTTACGTCCGAGCTCAGATTGGATTTCGATCGTGTTTGTGGTTGTACATGGATGTCTATGGGCATCGACTACTTAACATCAGGTGGTCTGTATGCTTGATTGCAACTCTTCTAACATTAAAAAATTAAAAGTCCTTCCAATTTGGTAACTGGTTAAATTTACGTACTGGCCACTCGCATGTTATAGCTGTCACACTGACATTTGGCGACGTCAAAATTACTTTGATACATAGTACAGTGATGGCGCTACTAGCTGTGAAAATTAGCACAATTACCAGGTCTATATTACCGTTTACCGCGTTTTGAACTTGAGTTCTAAATAACTCATTTCGCTTACAATGTTTGTAAGTATGTCGTTGTTAGAGATGTTTTCTGTACATATATTTATTACAGTGGCAATTTTAATAAAGTGTAGTGTCATTTCACAAATGATTAAATTTTGCCAGCTGTGAAAATTTAAAATAAATACATATAGCAAAAAATCATGTAGTTCACTTGCTGGTGCAGAACAGAAGAACAGAAGTCCTACCTGAACTTCATTACAAACGCGTTGCTACTCTTGAGGAGTATTATAAGAGGTAGCCGCATAAGTTAGTGAGCCGGGAACCATACCTTTACTTCGAATGCTTCTTGAGCGGCACCAAACGTGCCAACGACAAAGACAAATGCCCCTAAATTTTACCATCGTTATATATTATTCGTGTATGCCTACGAATGCAGTTATATAATAATACAAAACAATACATTTTATTTGTTCGTTATTTTAAATGATAATAAACATATAAAGAATATGACTTACACAAAATAAAAAAGGCAGCCTTATTCCATAGGTAGAGATCATTTTAATTTTTTTTGTTATATCGCAAGGTAATATTCCTTCAAATGTCTTATAAAGTTAGCTTTTAAAATGTGCTAAGTAGTGGTTCTTGTAGGAAGAATCCACATATACATTTATTATAATTTTGAAAGCAAATTTAGTCCGTAACATTTTAAAATCAACCTGAATTGCTTCTAAGAATATTCTTTTTACTCTTATATAACTGGAAACGGCGAGGAATGCACTAATTTGGTTCCCAAAAAGTGCAGATAAGCGTTTATTTACAACCGAGTGTTTGTTGGACTTATCTCCACAACCGACTTGGCACGCAGTCAACCTACTGTCGCTGAGTAGCGTCAGGAAAAATGTGTTAATACCATTTTATACAGATTTGGCCGACTGTTAGAAAAGTCTTCGTTCCTCGTTCCAAAAAATAAAAATGGTGGTAAAATTGTAAGTAAAAGAATATAAAATTACATACAATAAAAATACAGCTTTATTTTATTTACGTACATACATAATATTATGTCGAACTTGTAATGATTCTAGGGGAATGTTGCCATTTATAAATAGTTCACCGTGTAAACTACATTGGATTATAATCGTTATTCTTTATTCTATGGATAAGTTTATGGTCATTTGATGACGCAAATACCAGTCTGAACTATTGCATTCATTGTTACTATTTTGGAATGAACGAAATAAATGTATCAAAACAGCAATTGTGATGTTTATTTTTTCTGTCAATGTTTAGGTAGGTAACTATTCGTTTTTGCGTGCCAACTTTTTTGTAACGTTATATTGTCACAAATGTCATGCATTGAGTTGTCACAGATTATTCATACACTATAACAGCTGATCGTTGTCCGCCATGACAGTTTACTTTTTTTATTCTGCTAAAATACGTGGTATAAATGTTTTACTGTTATGTAGATGTAGATGTTAATAAATTGAAAATATGGTTTATTACTACATAACTCATTATTTATTTTAAGATTAAATCTAATACGAGTTTGTCGTTTGGTCGAATCGGGTTTTATAAATGGATAATGCCCTGTGATTTGATTTGATTTGTGAGTTTATCGATATTTTTCTTTAAAAGTTAAAGTATAAATAAGTGAAGGTACAAAATATTTATGCAGAATTTCTGAACGTTTCATATCGTGCTATTTATCGTACAGTCAGGTTCAATTGGAAGTGTTCAAATATAACCGAATGGAACCATTCTCTGTCGGAGTATGGGCTACAGCAGATATCGTCTATTTGTTTTCGTAAGATGACGATGCTGGCATAGATTAAAAAAGGTCAGAAGATCTACATTTTTTTTTGTTTACAATCTACATATTTACATTTTGTACTTTAATACATTTTGTATTAAAATACACGTTTACGTTATATATGTGAAAAAAATCAAAATTAAATATAGATTAAAAAAAAGTTTTAAGATTGTTAGAATAATAACCATTTTTGAGATATTATTTAAGCGAAAACCTTTGCCAGAATGCTCTGTTCTTCCATACCAAAGCACAGATAAAGTAATAAAAAGAAACTTCAACATATATAAAAGAACAAAGATGTGTGTGTGTGCGTTTATGCGTGTGTGTGCCTGTGTGTATATGTATATTAATATCGCATTGCAATTTTATACATAATGAAGGTTCTACCTCACCACAGTTGTTTGCTTACCCATTTAGTTACGGTTTATAATAAATTAGAAAAGTTTCAGTAATAAAATAAATTTTAAAAGATTTACAAAAGATTTATTTCTAATAAAATATATTTGTTATTATAAAAATAATTTAAGGAATATAAAAATATTAAAAAAAAGTAACAAGTAGATAGCTGTGGCGGAGAGAGGACCTGACGAGAACACAGCGTCAGACATTTCCAGCCCAAGAGCGCCAATGTTTCACAGTATAAGTGGACAGCACCTGCTGAGTGTTACGAGACTACAGTAGATGTTATTCGTCTACCGAGATCTCGTAAGCAAGCCAGCGCTGTGTTTAAAATAACTTTACCTCTGTAGTCCAGCTAATCAGCAGTCGCTGACGCGTTTATCCGCTAATGATCCGAGACAGCTCAGCTTGAATAGCTCGTTGCGAATGTAAACGCGCAGCTAGTGACAGCCCGTGGGTTCGTTCTCATTTCAGGATTTGGTATACCAGAATGCCCTTTTAACACTTAGATTGCTCATGCTTAGATGGCGCTCATGTATAAGATCGGGTCAGTGTTGCGGGCGGTGCACTAAACTGGAGCTTATTTCTCTAGACTGGATATGTGCCAAAAAATCATTGAAATATTTTATTTTTAACATCTATGTATCATGTACGACTAAACAGATGTAATGTCCGCTCCCAGTCTTGTAGCGCCAACGTAAACACAACTTGCTCGCCCGTAATCCATACAGATTTGTCCGTACAACACAGGTGAGTACAAGCCGCAAGCGCGCTGTGCACACACAGCAGTGTTGTCCGCCGCAGGGAAAGTGTTAAGTTTGTTTGAATGAAATGAAAGTAATTTTGCCGCTTCTTTGTATTCGCTACTACGATAAAATACTAGAACATTTCACAAATGTATCAGAAAAGAAGTCTAAATTTGTTACTTAGCAAACACTGTGTCAAAAGGCATATTATAAATGCAACGATTACTTAAATTATAAACTCGTAAGGTCTGAAACAACTCCATCTCCACTTCATTAATTTAAGTTATTATTTGTGTGACAGTTTGAAAGACAGAAAAATGTATTTTTAAGAGTCGAGTCGTCAGTAGTGCAAAAAAATGAAATAACAGTTTGGTGTAAACCGAACAAGTTAAAAAGTAGCGTTAAATACAATGTAGATATGGTAAGTGGTGACTATGTAACATGGTAACAGTGTTAGTATTCCGGAATTAAGGCTTAGTGTAATTATAGACTCAATGGCATCCCAACGTCTCAATTATGTGGCCGGGAATGGATCGACGATCGTCCTGTCTTCACAGCTCTATATGCACCAAAGTATGGATATTCATTGCTCACTTCATAAGGACTCGCAATGTACATTCTGTCAATAAAAACTACGGTGATGGAAGTAACGTAAATTTTCTTGTGCAATTAAATACTTTACATTCGTGTTGATGCATGCTAGAGTTAGAAATATTCTGCGTGGATTCTACAAGTTACGTACAAGATGAGATTGTTTCTTGCTAGCAGCTAACGGCTATCGAGCCATAGTAATAAAATAACGACAATTACGTTTTTATGGCCAAACTCCGTACTGTCAACTAAGTATTTAAGCTTTTGGGTTCCGTTTCCTATGACGACAAATAACGTTGACACAGGAAAAGTGAGTTTGAAGTAGAATAAGTAGTGTTTTTGCTTTAACGTTGACGATTTAGAAGTCTGGAAAAATATTGAGAAATATCAAGTGTATATTTTGTACATGCGCACATAAGAAATTACACAATATTAGCGTGATTATTAAATTACAATTTTTGATGCATTAATTTTAAATAGATACGATCTAGAAACGAGATAACTAGAAATTATCAATTAACGGTAAATACGACATTTAAAGTCAACACCATGCCATGTCATCTATCGTTGAGTGGAACTAAATTAAGCAATCTTTTCTGATCTGTTTTCTTAATCGCTTAAAAATAACATCAAATATTGAAGAAAACTTGGAATTTAAATTTCAAACCAAGCTTTATATCGTGGAACTAAAATGAATATTTTTTTCTCATTTGATCTGTTTTAACTTATAAACGTTTAAAGGGATTACAACTTATCACTAGTATTAAGTAATTATTGGATTATTGCTTATTACTTACATTCAGTCAAAGTTAACAAATTTAATTTAGTAAAAGTTAACGTAAATGGAATCTGTGCCCATGCGGCAAAGTACTAAGAATGTAGACCGTATTTCCACACTGAATAACAATTGCAATTCTGTGTAAGATATGACCCAGCCCTCGTATCACCAACTGCTCAAACGTGAGAAAAATACTGTTTATTCATACTTTTAAAACGTTATTGTTGTACGGTATATTCAGAGGCTAGTTTTTTCTATGAAAATACCGTTCTAGGATCTAGCGGAGTTACGGAACAGATCGGAACAAGAAATAGCTTTACGGAACGCACAATACGAACCAATTTGCTCACAAAAACTTTGGTTTAAAAATTCACCATAATTGTTCTTACGACCGAATACGCATTACTTGAATAGACCAAACTCTTTTCATCAATTCCAATTTCATTCCTGCGGAAGTTATAACTCATTCATTCAGTTCAGTTTGTACAAATAGGTACGTCTCTTCAGAGAAATGTCCTTTTGTGTGATGGAGACGTGGAGGAACTACGAATTGTGGTGCTTATTTTCTCGTAGTTAAATACGATAATCGTTTGTATTTCTAGGAAATGTCAGTTTTTAAGGTTTCGTTGGCAAATTATTAGAACTTCTTAAAAGGAAGCCTTATAATTTCATCATGTTCGTCTGCTCGTTTGTTTGTCTGTTCATCTATTATTTTATCTATGTATTCTATTTACTTTTTATTCATCTGATTCGTAGCTTCGCCTGTTCGCCTATTTGTCTACTTGTTCATTTGTCTACTTGTTTGTTTGTCTACTTGTCTGTTACTCTGAACTGTTCGTGTTTGTCTATTCAAAATTGGCATAAAGATTAATTATTAAACTGCTTTTTTATATCCGTCTGTAGATGTGTTATACCCGCTTTTGAAGTCATGAATATTTGAGAGTCTACAATTTTGTAGGGGTAGACAATTAATGAACACTTTCATAGAAAATTATTTTGTGTTATTAAAATTTAAAGTGTAACATATTTTCGATAAGTTGATTGTGAGTACGGAACCCATCACGGTGCACGTTCTGATGTCAACTTGACAGGTTTTTTTGTTAGATTGACATCGTTAATGTTAATGTGACAATATAATTGATTTAAGGAGACCCGGCCGCCCACTCGGCGTTTCTTGTACGTTTCTTGTACGTTTTTTCGGACGTAATCGTCCGATTTGTTTGCTCTACCAGTTTTATGTGTTTATTTATTTTTTATTTCGTTTTGGGAGGCTCGCTGCGAATGTTTCGTTATTGCTGACGTAGATTCTTGAGGGTTTATTTTTTATTGATAGCCAATGCTCATGCCTTATGTTAGAAATATCATAATTTCTCTAAAAGATCGATAAGCAAGCAATGTAATAGAAAACCCAGAGAAAAGTCGCCCGTATTTCATAGTAAGCACTCTTTTTCTGTTCATTATTATAACAAATGCCCTGTAGAGGCAACTCTACTGCGGACTTCAACCTTATCTGCGTACTATAATTGCGTTATTAATTGCTTTAACGGTGAAGGAAAACATCGTGACAGAACCTACGTGTCTGAGAGGTCACTATAATGCTTGGGTAAATATTAATGTCTGATAGTTCACTATAATATTAATACAACTAATAATATAAAGTACCATGGTAATAGCAAATTCAAGTTGGTAGTAATTTTAAGGAGAACTATAGTTCGACCGGGGAGGTGCCACCGCCGCTCTCATAATCTACCGTAAAGCATTGTTGTGCTTCGCTAAGAGATGTGCGGTTTCCGGCTGTGCTTGAAGCGAGGCGACCATCGTAGTCCTCAGGAATAGTATCGTGTCTACATTCGAGCTCAGGTACGATTTCGGTCGTTTTTGTGGTTGTACGTGGATGTCTATGCGCTGCGACTACTTAATATCAGGTGGTTTGCATGCTCGTTTGTTACTCTTTTCTCATAAAAAATAGGGTAGGTCATATTAAAAAATAAGATTTTTATTCCGGAATCTAAAGATGCTTCCAGATCCAGACAATATGTGTCGCTATCAAATCAGCTCGCTAGATCAGCTTAGATTAATGTGGGGTTGTCTCCAAATCCAAGACTAATTTGATATCCGCAGATTTGCAAAAGTAGATCTCGCCATTTTGTTTCAAAACTGAAATAAAATTTTGGAACAACTAATGGCATTTTGTCGTTCAATCCTCGCCGGTATCGAAATACACGAGTTATGGTTAGCTGCTTCTTTTACTCACGGAATTGTATAAAAGAAAAGTTCGTACAATGTTTCAATGTTGAAAATTGACTTGGTTGAGTATTGAGTATTTATTTGTTTAGTTAAGCCTAGCTTTTGCCCGCAGATTGGCGCGCGGAAGAAATATTACAAGATGTAATATTTCCCAATCTCAGGGGTAGCATCTTAATATTCCTTTACGCTATCTAGAACTTGTTGAAAAATTCCAGGATATGTATTTTGCGGTTTTAGCTCTGGGTATGCGTTGAGATCTGGGTCTGTCAATATAAACTAGCTAAAAAATTCAGGATTGTAGATCTCGCAGTTTATGTGTTTAGCTCTGGTTATGGCACCACTTTCCTGTTTTTTCTTATGTTGATTTTGTACACCGTTAAAATAAATAATAGTGACTTTTTAAAACGCATACTATTTAATAAAGTCAATAGGCCATCGATTTATTATTTCAAACTAATTTTTTACCACTACGCTCATAGCTCATTAAACCTTAAATTTAAAGGTGGT
>DWON01007173.1:0-13183 GCA_018251015.1 Phocides pigmalion okeechobee
AGCTCGCCCGGGGTGGCACCACCGCCACCCTAATAACCCACCGTAAAGCGACATTTTCTTCATGTATTGTATTTCGGTTGGGGAGGTATGGTTGCCGGATACACATTAATGGAGGCGACCATCTTAGTCCTCAAGAGTAGGAACACATCTGCGTCCATCCTTAAATGGAACTGCTGTTCTATTTGAGATTGGACATCATGGGCTGCAGTGATCACTTAACATCAGGTGGCCTGCATGCCCATTTCTTACTCTTTCACAATAAAAAAAAAAAACAGCTTCAGCATTTAATGGTTCACAATTATGCTTGGTTTCAATGTCGATTAATTTCCATCATGTTCTTTACTACATTGTATAATCATTTTTTTGTTGGCACAATTGTTTATATACAAAAGTGTAAACTTCTTCAATTATCATACTGTAGGTATTGCTGTACAAAATAAGTAAAAGTTCATCAAATTATCTGAAGATTTAAATCAAAACTGCTATCTACTTACTACAATCTAATAAAAAAAATGCAATGTTGATAAATAATGTGACAAAAATGTGTCCTCATTATATACAATAAGGTTAAATAATAAGTATTTTGAAATTTTTCCTTCTTAAGACGTTCTATTAAGCTGTGGTATATTTTGCATTTTCTTTACCACACAAGGATATTCAATATTTTATTTTAAACATGTATTGCATGTTTCTAGTTTAATATGAAGAAACACTTACTGCAATTTTGACCTTAATCTACTGATAACGCTTACCACATTTCAACAGTTTGTAGCTATGATACTAACATGAAGAGGAAATAAAGCAAAAATTTTTATAAATTGAATATGCTTTAACCAATAGGAAAATATAACAATTTTTATTTAATATATTAAATTTGATGTTTTAAATTGCCAAACCTTTTAATTGCTCTAGTAGAATGCTACATAGTTTTATTTAAGCTGGTTAAACTTCAAAATGAAAATGGCAAAATTCTAAACATTTCAATTCATTAGAAATGACACAAGTATCAGTTCCATATATATGATACTTTACCTGTGGTTCGGGGTATTTGAACCCCTGGAGAAAACACATAGTAGCCTTGCATCTGTATTTCATATAATGGTATTATTAAAAAGTGTGTAATAAGATTTCATCTTATTATTTTGTGATTTCTACCATAATCATCGTTACATATAGATGTTTATGTAACTAATGTTTTTTGCACGTAATATATATTTTTTTGTGTTGATATTATTGTCATTTATATCGTCTTTGTAATGTTACCTTATTGCTTATAGGTTAACTGGAATCAAATCAATATTAGTAGTTTTTCTCGTGTAGATTTATTACCTCCTTTAAAAATACAAAATACAAGATCCCTATTTCTCAGAGTAAATTCAAGTTCTTTTAAACTTAAGAGATGAGAGATGAAGAATGATTAGATAAATAAAAAGCAACACAAATTTAAATGTCACTTTATCATTCAAGAAAACATATAAAAGGCTGTATTTTTCTTTTCAGATTATTATTCATCCTGAATATCAGAATACTAATATACAGCCAAGATGCTTATTAAAGAGTATCGCATCCCCCTGCCTCTAACAGTGGAGGAATATAGAATTGCCCAACTTTATATGATAGCTAAGAAAAGTTGTGAAGAGAGTTCTGGTGAAGGGAGTGGTGTGGAAATTCTTGTTAATGAACCCTATGAAAATGGACCCGGGGGTAAAGGGCAGTATACCCAGAAAATTTATCATGTTGGTAGCCACTTACCTGGATGGTTCAAAAGCTTACTTCCTAAATCTGCCTTAACTGTGTCAGAAGAGGCTTGGAATGCTTACCCCTATACAAAAACAAGATACACTTGCCCATTTGTTGAAAAATTTTCATTAGAAATAGAAACTTATTATTTTGCTGATAATGGCCACCAGGATAATGTATTCAAACTAAGTGGAAGTGATCTAAAAAATAGAATAGTTGATGTTATAGATGTTGTTAAAGACCAGCTGTATGGAGCAGACTATGTAAAGGAAGAAGACCCAAAGTTATTTATATCTCAAAAATGTAAAAGAGGTCCCCTCAGTGACACTTGGTTAGATGACTATTGGCATGAAGTTCAAGGTAAACCCCAACCGTTACCCAATGGAAAATCGTTAATGTGCGCTTATAAACTCTGTAGAGTAGAATTTCGCTATTGGGGCATGCAAACAAAATTAGAAAAATTTATTCATGATGTTGCATTAAGGAAAACCATGCTTAGAGCTCATAGACAAGCATGGGCGTGGCAAGATGAATGGCATGGCCTTACAATGGATGACATACGAGAAATAGAAAGACAAACGCAATTAGCATTACAAAAGAAAATGGCAGGTGATACAAGTGATGACCAAGACATTTCAGAAGAAAATTCCAAGTCTCTTGCAGCGACTATGAGTAGTCTGGAGAAAAATGAAGATCTGGCTACTCCAGTTACAACTAAGAAAAGCGCAGCTGAGAAGAGAATTCAGAAACATTTATCCCCTGAGAGTACACCTCCTTCTGATCACAAAAGTTCTCCGAAATCTAACCTGCGCTCATCTTCTTCTGATTCCATTAAGAGTTTGCAAGCTCAAGTAGCGAGTTGGCGTATGGAAACACTTGTAAGAGAATCAGAAACGGAGACTGGTTCTGAGGATGAATTTTATGATTGTGAATCGACTCTTAATAAATGGTCATCAATGTGTTCACTAGATGAAGGTGATATCGATGTATCGCCTACACAAGGTGATCAGAGCCAGGAAGACAGTATTTTCAATCCTAATTTCCTGAAAAGGGTAACTTCAGAAAGAGGTTCACGAAGAGCAGGATTACATAGCCACCAAAGTATTGATGGTTGCCCTGATACTCCAGTGCATGGCTCCTGCCCAACTACAGTATTAATACTAGTATTTCATGCTGGAAGTGTTTTAGATGCTAATGTAGATATGACAGCTAAAAAGTCCGATGTTACTACATTTAAAGGGGCATTTGAGTCTGTAATGAGGCAGCACTATCCAACTTTAGTAGGTCATATCACTATAAAGCTAGTATCATGTCCATCTCTTTGCACCGAAGCTCTGGGAGTTCTTTCAACGTTAAGCCCTTATAGTTTTGATTGTTCACCTTCTACTATGGAAACCCCATCACTTACAAACGATTTGATACCCATTGGTGCTATTCCACTTATCGCTACAAATTCACCGGAATATGCAGATTCCGTGACTAAAACCATAACCTCAGCTAATATGGTCTATAACGAATTTATTAAGTCAGAAGATGGAAAGGGATTTAACGGTCAAGTATGTATAGTTGGTGATAGCATGGGATCTGTGCTGGCCTACGATGCTCTTTGCCGTACCGTACAGTATCAATCTCGACATGATAGTGAAAACAGTATCTTAGATACTGAAATTACTATTCCTAATGAACCCGAACAGTATTTAAATAAATCTCACCTTCAAGCGCCAACACCCCGACGACGCTCATCTACAGCAAGTGATAATCAGATGAAGTTTGAATTTGATGTTAATGATTTCTTCACATTTGGTAGTCCTTTATCCCTTATCCTGGCGTCCAGGAAAATCTCAGATGACAAGTTTCGTGAGATAGTAAAGCCACCTGCTCAGCAAGTCTATAACCTGTTTCATCCAACTGATCCTGTTGCTTCACGATTAGAACCTTTGCTATCAGCTAGATTTACAGATTTACCACCTATTAATGTTGCTAGATATGCTAAATATCCATTAGGTAACGGACAACCTTATCATTTAATGGAATTGATACAAAGTCACCCACAGTTATTTGGAGATCATTTGCAAATGCCACCAACGCCAGTTTTAAGACGGCTTTCCGAAGCATCGGTACAAAGTACAATCAGTGGATTGGTTGATAATATACCCCTAATTACAATGAATGCACTGCAACAAAAATGGTGGGGTTCAAAGAGACTTGATTACGCACTCTATTGTCCAGAGGGTTTAGCTAACTTTCCTACTAACGCTCTTCCACATCTATTTCATGCAAGTTATTGGGAAAGTTCTGATGTGATAGCTTTCATATTGAGACAAGTTGGCCATTTCGATTTGGCTTTATATGGACATTCCGAAGACAAGGAGTGTTCTATGTTTAATCCTGGCCAAGAAAGAGAAAAATGGATGAGAAAACGAACTTCTGTGAAGTTAAAAAATGTCGCGGCGAACCATAGAGCTAATGATGTGATTGTGAAAGAAGGATGTCCACAAACCTTTACGGCTAGATTTATGTATGGGCCTTTAGATATGATAACTTTGACTGGTGAAAAAGTCGATGTCCACATGATAAAAGATCCTCCAGCAGGGGAATGGATACTTTTATCCACTGTAGTGACCGATAAAACTGGTAGAATTACTTATACACTTTCTGACAAGCAAAGTGTTGGATGTGGGATTTATCCAATGCGTGTTGTCGTACGAGGCGACCATACAAGTTGCAATTTCCATTTAGCTGTGGTTCCACCACAAACTGAATGTGTCGTGTTCAGCATTGATGGCTCGTTCACGGCTAGCGTGTCTGTTACTGGCCGTGATCCAAAAGTGAGGGCCGGTGCTGTTGATGTCGTTCGATTTTGGCAAGACTTAGGATATCTTATCCTTTACATTACTGGACGACCGGACATGCAACAAAGAAAAGTTGTATCCTGGCTCGCCGAACATAACTTTCCACATGGATTGGTATTTTTTTCGGATGGATTCTCTACGGATCCACTAGGCCACAAAGCAGCGCATTTAAATAATCTTATCACCGAACACGGAGTTATCCTTCACGCAGCATACGGTTCCGGGAAGGACATCAGCGTTTATCACAATTGTGGATTATCTCCGAGACAGATTTATGCTATTGGGCGTATTAGTAAAAAATACAATAACTTGGCAACTGTCTTGAATGATGGATACGCTTCTCATTTGGCTGATATAAAACAACCCGGTGCAGTCCGTGCTGCGAGGGGCAATGCTCGGCTGCTGGTGCCGCGACGACTCCTCGCTCCGGTAAGTAACTCCGCTGTTACCCGTAGCCGGCGTTGATTTTGTACTACACATGGTGTTAAGGTTACCTTTACGAACTTTGACCAGTGTTTTAATTTGAACGCTTATGAATTATTTAATGATGGTAAAATTGAAGAATAAAAAATATACCAGCATGGAATATCGGGATATTCATATATTTCCTTTAAGTATTTCTTGATAATTGTTATTGTACTGCAACTGGAAATGTACCGTTCAGCCTTGCGCTTCTAACATGCGTACGTTTTATTGCGGAAAAATTTATAATCGATGGCATAGGTGAAGTATATTTTTTATCTTAAAATGAACGCATAAGAAATATCGAATTTATGATTCGATACAGAGCTACCTGGTGAAGTTTATAAAGGCAATTGTTTAAACATCGTATATTTGATATACTAATAATAAATTTATGAACTACTTCCTTTATATTAAAATTTGCAAATCTTATTTTTAAGGGTTACGGAAACGAAAATTACGCACTCAAAAACATTAATTTGAAGATGATTTAATTTATCGACGAAAATATTGTAATTTTCCTATTACATGATATTGGAGACTTGTATGAAGTATTAAGTTTTTACCATTATAAGTTCTAAAAGTTTCTAACGTAATTAGTGTACTCACAATGTACCTTGAAAATTTGTAATAGTATTTGTCTTGGTGCGTTTATTTCTTACTACATAAATATTTTAAATATTTTTCCATTTTTGTCTTAAAAAGAATCTCTAATAGCTGAGTAAGCCAAATTATCAATCTAGTCTCATGTATACACAATATAGTGTAAAAGTCCTATTAAGACATACTGATACCTTAAATATTTAACATAAAATTTACGATAATAAATGTGTGCTTATCACGTACAGAAAATTAAATTAAATTCATTAGCAAGACAAGATATACATAACTTTAAAAATGTATGAAATTGATTTCATCAAGATTGGACCATAAAGTGTTAAAGAATACTGTTGTATACTAAGTTTTTTATACCTTTCTTAATGGTAAACAGCACTACTATATTATAACAAGTTTTCTAAAATAGCCATAAAACATCGTTACTCTTGCCATTTGTCTTCTCTATAATATCAATACACAATAAGCAATACAAATATCGTAACACGAAAATTTGACCAGTATAAAACAATATGATCGTTTAAATAGGAATAAGTAGTCTCCATTTAAAAACCACAAACTAAATATTTTCTTAAATGCATAATGTCAATTTACCAAATCGATCAAGTATAAAAAACCGTAAAACACATCGTGTGGTCCAATCTTCCGCGATGAAATATAATATGGGATTCGTTTCTATACGTTTGTAAAACGCATGGATAAATATTTTCAATATCTAATTAATGTACGAGTAGGTGCCTCCAGGATATTGATTAATTGATGTAGCTTTATCTAGTAGTGCTATACATCTATAACTATATTATGCATAATATTATATAATTTATTTCATTATAAGCTTAATGTTATAATCTATGTCAGCTTGTAAGTGTTAAGATGCTACACACGCTATTTAGTCGTAAAAATCTCTACCCTACATTATATATACGGGTTTGGGATTGCCTTCGATGATCTGTATAGTTCTGTCTTATTCATCAACTACCTACTCGATAGTTTTTGAAATGTTTATGATAAATTGTGGTAATTAATATTAAGTCGTATGGTTATAATATTATTATGGATGTACTACTTATCTCTTGTTATTTGTTTATACTTATTGCATAGAGAAATATTTTATTAGTTATAAACTTTTAGATTAAGGTGTTCGGAAATTAAACGCTTTCTTCCGGCTGCGGTTCAAAATGCTAATAATTTTTATTTAAATCAACGGACATGCAAGATGTTATATTTCTATTTAAAAGTAGATTCCATGTGAAAATTATTATTTTATTTTATTTAACATTTAGAAATGTGAATAAACAGTTATGACGAATTACTTTACAGGTTAAATAAACTCTTTATGCCAGGCGTATTAAATATTGCGCCTTGAAAGAGATAATATTTTTAATTAAGTCACAAATAAAGTCAAATAAACCTCTATCATGGCCGAATTATTTAACAGACTGTTTAATACCTTTCGTAGTTGATAATTATTTATGAAGAATCATTTGTTAAATATATTTTAGATCGTGATTATGACTATTACATGTGTTAAGGCACGCTGCCTAATAAAATGATAGAATAGGTATGTGGAAAATGCAAGTCTCAAATATGTAATTAATCGTGATGACAAACAGGAATTTATTTTATTAACGCAGGTAAAATGTTTAAATTATTTTAAATGATGCTTTGTACTAATGTTATTCTATGAACATTTTGGCCGCAGTCACTTATTATTAATTAATTATTATAATTATTATAAATCCATGTTTTAAATTAAGTGTAATTTCAAATGATATACTATGGGCAAATATATGTCGATAAAAAGTTACCTACTATAGTCACCTTGTTCGACACTTACGTATTCCGTAAATGTTTATATGCTGTTTTTATAGATAGATGCTAATTTTATCATATCGTTAAAGCCGGCGGTACTTTGGCTACTCCTCGGGTATAGCAAATGTCTATAGGTGACGAATCTGCTTGCCACCAGGTGACTCGTCTACCTTTTCGCTAGATTAATTTATATTTTAAAAAAATCTATAAAATAATAACATTGAATTTTAAGTTACCAAATTTGCACGCAGCTATACATTTATATATGTACGAAATATAAGCGTATGTTTATGTACTATTTTTTAGTACAGTTTAGATTCAGTCAAGTATTAAAATCACTTATAATATGTAAGTCACCTACTTTCAGTATTTGACATGTAATGAAATGTTGGAAATTTAATATCGATACAAAAAACATCTTATTTACCTTCTGTATCATTCGTAACTTATGTATACATTGCTCTTAGCCGCAAATTCTGTCACTGTGGGTGAATATTGTAAATTTATCCCATAATAGATATTGCAAGATGTTCCGTTTGCAACATACCATGCTTACTATTCCAATAAACATAATTCTATGGTAATTAGGTAAAGATATTAATATTTTTAAAAGGAAAAAGAAAATTATTTACTTATATTAAATAAGTTAAAAGTTTCACTATTGCACTTTCTCAGCAATAATTAAATATATTATTAATCATTCAAGCAAACCAAACACGCGTAACACGTTATATAGTTAATGGGGTACATAGGTACATCATTTTTATCGGTCACAATCATTAGAATAAGCATATTATTAAATTATTATGATATTATTAAAATTATAAACCAGATGTAAAATTATTTTTCTAGTTCTTCTTTATTGGATTCTATGTATACTCTTAATATCAATATGCACATTCCTATTCTATTAATATTATCATATAATTATTTTAAGATAAAATATTAAAGAAAGTTACATGAAAATCTCGAATATCTAAATAAAAATTAGGAGCTGCCTGTTTTATTAAGAAACATTTATAACTTATTTATTTGACAAATCGGCACATTTTAAAAAATGCCTATAATTTAAGTTTTCGGTTAAAATATTTGATTGCTAGTTCAGATTAATTGTTTAATTTAAAACAACTAATGGTATTATTACAAAAGATAATTGTGAATATTTATTCATAGTTTGTATTATTATGGCTGTATTATTGATTCTCTGCAATAATGTACCTGAGATTTATTTTAAAGTTGCACGGTTAGTGCACTGAAATCTCTAAGTATCACACGGCTCACAATTAAAGTTTACGTTATGCCAATCAAAGCGGATTTTGTTTACGTTCGAAAGTAATGTTCTGACGCAAACGGTTAATTATAGTCACGAATGCGATCCTGCGTGAAGTATATTATTGTATAACTAAAGTAATGTACACTAAATGAAAAAGAAATATAAACTATGAATTCATATAAGTGTAAAATATCCCGTCTGATGGTAATTTCTTATTGAAAGTATATCTACTTTAGCCTGTTTACGATAAAGAGTGGGAATAGTTATTATATTACTGATGTTTTCTCATTATATTTTAACTGATATTATATTATGAAAAAGTATTAATTTTCGTGGGAGGGGCTGGGTTTATTCCTGAGAATAATCTCAGGTAAAGAGTAATCTACGAGAACCCAATAATTATGGTCAACCCCCTGAAATAAAAAAGTTGTAGAGTATAAACGTTAGGAATGTAGGACGTCTTCGTTTGCTTAACGTTAACACGTTCATTGCCATGCGATAACCATAATGCAAAATCTCACCAAAGTATCTATCACGCGTAATCACGTAGAGGTCACTATGAAATTTGTATCCACCTATCTATTAATTCAAGTATAAATTAATACAAATATAACAAAATCATACAAAGTATGTAATAATATAATTAAAGGATATTAACAATATACCTCAGTAATTTTATATAAATTTATTTTGAGGTCAATAAAAAGTAAATTATATAAATGGCCACCATACCAAATTTTAATTTTAAGGTTTGCAATGACCGTGTTAACGGACAAATATGATGTTAGCATGCGCACGCATCGTTATAATTATCCTTCACGTTACGCGGATACGACAGGACGAAAGCAACCGTTAGAAGTTAGAAATTTAATTGAATATTTTTAAGACGAATGATAACTCTTTTTTTTTATGAAACAGTTGACTCCTAACTCTATTTTTATCTATGTTACGGGTATAATTGATTTTGGTATTGTTGTATTAATTCAGTGCATTTTGGTTGTCACATATTGATACATAGTATTGTGATTGTTTTTTCGAAGAAGTGTAGCTTCTACAGCTCGTACATAAGTATTTTATGTATTTCAGTAAGCGAATATTCATCTAAAAATAGAGTATTACGATGTTACAAGATGTCTAAATCTCATAATTTCTATATCTAGTGTTTTACTACGTATACCTCAATTTGGATAACCGCCAAATAATCGGATAGATTACTATTCTGAAACTGTAGTTTTATCATACACTCCGACATCTTTATAAAAAATAACAAACCCCAAGTTTTGATTGTTTTTTTTTAATAACTGTATATTTAAACTATTTATATTTATAACTTCCTATTAATCCTAGTATTTTTTTATAAAATACTGTTTATATAATGGCAATAGAAATTGTTAAAAATCCATAATAACGATTATAAATTATCGTGTACAGGTTTATTTATTAATAAAAAAAAGTTAAATTTATTCGTGGACAAATGAGAAACCTTTTTACTACAAAAATTATCCAAATAGTTTTCCGTTAAGTCTAATTACATACTTACGCCTTATCAACATTCTAAATTATCGTTTTATCATTTCAATATTTAGTTTTTTAGTCGTATTACAGAAATAAGCCGAATAACATGAAAGTGAGATTTTATGCGTGCACATATTTCACGCATATTTCTTTTTTTAACGCTATAGTTATAATTGTTTGGATTCCTTTTAGATTTATCAAATTACATCTGCTATTTCAAACAGTTGAACAGGCTATTTTCTGTTCCGACGTTAAAGAAAGCACATCTTAATACAATTTAATATACGCCCATTCTAGTCAGATCTTCTCTTAAACTTAACGGAAAATTATATGGAAAGTATGTTTCTTCGACTATTGACCTATATAAATTTTATTTTAAAAGTCTGATTATAATATGTGCTAAGTATTTTATATTATATTAGCAGGTTTAATAGTCAGGTATATACGTTCACCTTGTTTCACTTGTGCGGCTTCGCTTACGAGGCCAGTCTGTGTATATTTTTACCTATATTTAGAACAAAGCTGTTGGCAGGAGCATCATCATATTAATCCGATTACGCGGTTAATATCTCACCCGCACATTTCCTATACACGAGAACAGAAATAGTTTTTGTTCTTAATCCTACAAGTATTGCGATGCATAATCGATGTTTTTCTTAAATGTTCACGTTTGTATTATGATTTTTTTCTTAAATTTATTATAAGCATGTATCAAGGGTTAAAATATTGTGCTCTCAATAATTCTCAATTTTTTATAAAACTATTGTGATTACTTTGAATTGTCATGAATATTTTAAAATTAAAGTATCGTCTTTCGCATATTATTAAGAAAATATTAAAGTCATTCAGATTTTTTTATTGTACTATTCTGTATCACAATGAAAGCGCAGTCTTTATATTCAGATTGAAAACAAAGCGAGTTTCATAAGTACCATTTTTTCCATTATTTGATAGTTCTCTAGATTCTCTGAAGTTTGAGGTTCGATTACAGGACAAATATTTGTCATGAACATGAGTGTTTGTGCTGTGTCTCCGTCTGTTATTATCTGTTTAATTATACATTTACAAATAATTTTATCACTCTTCTGGCGAGTCACCAGTACAGGTGCAAGATTAGACAAGGTACAAGTAAGTCCTAAGAAATTTATTTTTTGTATCTCAAAAAGACGGAACGCAAATAGCCTAGCCTAACCTTTTTAAGGTTATAGGATTCATTTCGATTTTCTGCTTTTGAGAAGTTGTTACTGTAGTGGTTGGAAAACATTTTTTATCTTATTAAGGTTTATACAAGCATTTTCATTTAATTGTGTAAGAATAGAGTATAGCAAATGTAGTCAGATAATCGGTGACTCTACTATATCTAAGCTGAAAAGACTACGAGCGATGATATTCATGCTTACTTTCTAAGTAATAACCAAAACTGCGCTTTCCTTGTGAGACGTTTATACTTTTTATACTTATTTCTTGACAAATAAAACTTTTTATGGAATAAATAAATTTCTCGTGTTCCGCCTGTGACTGTTCAAAGTGGAATTAAACGTTACACGTAATATTTATTACAGGCTATAACTGCCGATTTAATTAAGTATTAAATATTGTATCTACTTAGAATTTCTCTGTAGTTACAAGCTTCTGTCATACATATATATATGAAATTAGCAATTAATTTAAACCTTCCAAATATGTGCTGTGCTAGCTTTCACTTCATTTTGTATTTTAATGTACGTAACTGTGTGGAAAATAAATTATTGTTGTTGGCACACTGTATTTTATTCATTTTAAATTCAAAATGTTCTCCCTATCAACTACGACTAGGATTTATCAGAATAAAAATATACCCTGGTTTAAGTGCTAGGAATATCTTTATTTTCGCAATTACCCCAATGCTCTATTACCTCCCTAATTTCCTAATTAACATATTTTAAAGAGGTTTTCTGTTTATAGCATGATACGAAAGCGAAAAATAGAACGAAACATTTATTTCGTTACATAGTAATGCAATATGCACCAAAAAGCAACAACGTTATAAAACGTTTTACAGATCATTTTGAAAAGGTAAACTTAAAAAAACTCAATTTTCAATGCACATTTATTTTATTTTTGACTCCTCTAGATGAGGTGAAACGGATTAGAGAAATAATTATACTATTCACTAGACGACACTACACAATAAGATTTCATACTAAGATACATATTACCGGAAACGTATTTCACGAAGGAAAGTCTCATCAAAAATAGAAAGCAATAAAACGCCAATGGCTATATTTTGTATAATTTGACAAAAATGATCAACATTAACTTGCACTCTAGAATCGTCTGAATAGAAATGATTATTATAGATAATGCTGCATAATTTTAATTACAAACATTTTTGTTAAGAAACAAATAATTACACAAAACATGTTAAGATTTTACAAACAAACAATAGTTGGCCTGGGATCATTTTTGAGACTAGAATGCATGTATTCACAATGCGATGCATATCTACATTTCCAGTAATATATATAAAAACGACAAACATATACATAACATCCCCAGAAATACAAAATATATCTTTATACAAATACGAAATTATAATATAAGGTTATACTGTAGTAGAGAAACCTATCACAAATCATACTATATACAGTCATTAAAACAATTGAAATATTAGGTATAAAAATAAAATTAGAGCATTAAATAAGTACCAACCGTTTAATACTTCTCTGACTTTACAATAATCATAATATCAAAGACATCAATTTTTTTTTAATCAATGGTATTTTTTTAAGAGCAAGAAACGGGCATGCAGGTCACCTGAAGTTAAGTGGTCCATGGACAACCACGTAAAATAGAAAAGAAGTTCTATCTAAGGATGGACGCGGATGCGTTCCTACTCTTGAGGACTAAGATGGTCGCCTCCAATAATGTGTAT